>JAUMJJ010000602.1:0-15299 GCA_033556795.1 Tapera naevia | reverse complement strand
CGTGCCCCCCCCGTGCCCAGGTACTACGACGTGCCCATCGCCCCCCTGGCCCCACTGCCCCCCGACCTCCTGTAACCCCCCTGAACCCTCGTGACCCCCCCTGACCCCCTGTGACCCCCCTGACCCCCCCCTGCACCCCCCGTGCCCAGGTACTACGACGTGCCCATCACCCCCTGACCCCCCGTGCCCCCCTGACCC
This sequence comes from Tapera naevia, assembly GCA_033556795.1. Classification (NCBI taxonomy): domain Eukaryota; kingdom Metazoa; phylum Chordata; class Aves; order Cuculiformes; family Neomorphidae; genus Tapera; species Tapera naevia. The sequence continues at coordinate 15,101 of JAUMJJ010000602.1, read as the reverse complement.
CCTGTGACCCCCTTGAATTCCTCTGACCCCCCTGTGACCCCCCTCTTGACCCCCGTGCCCCCCCCGTGCCCCCCCGTGCCCAGGTACTACAATGTGCCCATTGCCCCCCTGACCCCCACTGCCCCCCGACCCCCATATGACCCCCTGTGACCCCTTTGAATTCCTGTGACCCCCCGACCCCCGTGACCCCCCCTGACCCCCGTGCCCCCCCCATGCCCCCCCCCCGTGCCCAGGTACTACGACGTGCCCATCACCCCCCTGACCCCCCCGTGCCCCCTGACCCCCTGTGACCCCCTTGAATTCCTGTGACCCCCTGTGCACCCCCCTGACCCCCTGTGACCCCCCCTGACCCCCGTGCCCCCCCCCGTGCCCAGGTACTACGACGTGCCCATTGCCCCCTGACCCCCACTGCCCCCCGACCCCCATGACCCCCTGTGACCCTTTGAATTCCTGTGACCCCCCGACCCCCTGTGACCCCCCTGACCCCGTGCCCAGGTACTATGACGTGCCCATCACCCCCTGACCCCCCGTGACCCCCTGACCCCCCGTGACCCCCTTGAATTCCTGTGACCCCCTCTGACCCCCCTGACCCCCCGTACCCCCCCCGTGCCCAGTACTACGACGTGCCCATCACCCCCTGACCCCCTGACCCCCTGTGACCCCCTTGAATTCCTGTGACCCCCTGTGACCCCCCTGACCCCCTGTGACCCCCTCCTGACCCCCCTGACCCCCCCTGACCCCCGTGCCCCCCACATGCCCAGGTACTACGACGTGCCCATTGCCCCCCTGGCCCCACTGCCCCCCGACCTCCTGTAACCCCCTGACCCCTCGTGACCCCGCTGACCCCTGTGACCCCCCTGACCCCCCCTGAACCCCCATGACCCCCGTGCCCCCCCGTGCCCCCCCGTGCCCAGGTACTACGACGTGCCCATCGCCCCCCTGGCCCCACTGCCCCCCGACCTCCTGTAACCCCCTGACCCCTCGTGACCCCCCTGAACCCCTGTGACCCCCTGACCCCCTGTGACCCCCCTGACCCCCCCTGACCCCCCTGTGACCCCCCTGACCCCCCCTGCCCCCCCCGTGCCCAGGTACTACGAACGTGCCCATTGCCCCCCTGGCCCCACTGCCCCCTGACCTCCTGTAACCCCCTGACCCTCGTGACCCCGCTGACCCCCTGTGACCCCCCCTGACCCCCCCTTGACCCCCCATGACCCCCGTGCCCCCCCCGTGCCCCCCCGTGCCCAGGTACTACGACGTGCCCATCGCCCCCCTGGCCCCACTGCCCCCTGACCTCCTCTAACCCCCTGACCCCTCGTGACCCCCCTGACCCCCTGTGACCCCCCTGACCCCCCCTGACCCCCTGTGACCCCCCTGACCCCCCCTGCCCCCCTGTGCCCAGGTACTACGACGTGCCCATCGCGACGCTGGACTTCTCCTCGCTGTACCCGTCCATCATGATGGCGCACAACTGTGCTACACCACCCTGCTGCCACCAGGGGGCGCCCAGCGCCACGGGTGGGGCAAAGGGGGCAAAAGGGGGGGGCACGGGGCAGATGGGGGGATGGGGGGGGCAAAAGGGGGGCAATGGGGTGAGGGGGGCAAAGGAGGGGGCATGGGGAGCACCCAGCGCCACTGGTGGGGCAAAGGGGGCAAAAGGGGGGGGGCACGGGGCAGATGGGGGGGGCAAAGGGGGGCACGGGGAGGGGGGGGAAATGGGGTGAGGGGGGAAAAGGGGGGGGGCAGATGAGGGGTAAAGGGGTTGTGGGGGCATGGGGAGCACCCAGCGCCACTGGTGGGGCAAAGGGGGCAAAAGGGGGGGGCACGGGGCAGATGGGGGGGCAAAGGGGGGCACGGGGAGCGGGGGGGGATGGGGTGGAGGGGGCAAAGGGGGGGGGCATGGGAGCGCCCAGTGCCATGGGTGGGGCAAAGGGGGCAAAAGGCGGGCATGGGGGGGGCATGGGGCACAGGGTGGGAGGGCATTGGGGCAAGGGGGGCAAAGGGGGGCAGACGGGGGGGATAAAGGGGATTGTGGGGGGTGTGTGGGGGCATGGGGAGCACCCAGCGCCACGGGTGGGGCAAAGGGGGCAAAAGGGGGGGCACGGGGCAGATGGGGGAACGGGGGGGGCAAAAGGGGGGCACCGGGAGGGCACTGCGGGATCCAGGGGTTACTGGGAGGCACTGGGGAGGGGGTGGTGGGGCAGGAGAACCCTTCCCCCCCCCCCCGTAGCCCCTTCCTTTGCCCCTCCTTGATTTGCCCCCCCCAACCCTTATTTGCCCCCCCCCTTGTGCCCCCCCTCAAGGTTGGGCCCCGGGGATTTCATCCGGACCCCGACGGGCGACCTCTTCGTGAAGGAGAACGTTGAGGAGGGGGCTCCTGCCCAGGGTGCTGAGGGGGCTGCTGGACGCCCGCAAGAGGTGGGGGGCACGGGGGGGGCACAGGGGGGGCACAGGGGGTGGGGGGGCCATGGGGGGGCACTGGGAATGGGGGGGGGCACAGGGGATGGGTGGGGGTACAGGGGGCTCCTGCCCAGGGTGCTGAGGGGGCTGCTGGACGCCCGCAAGAGGTGGGGGGCACGGGGGGGGCACAGGGGGGGCACAGGGGGTGGGGGGGCCGTGGGGAGGCACTGGGAATGGGGGGGGGCACGGGGGAATGGGTGGGGGTACAGGGGATGGGGGGTACATGGGGCTCCTGCCCAGGGTGCTGAGGGGGCTGCTGGGCACCCACAAGAGGTGGGGGGCACGGGGGGGGGAACAGGGGGTGGGGGGGGCACTGGGAATGGGGGGGGGCACGGGGGATGTGGGGTACAGGGGGCTCCTGCCCAGGGTGCTGGGGGGGCTGCTGGGCACCCACAAGAGGTGGGGGGGCACGGGGGGGGGGAACAGGGGGTGGGGGGGCCATGGGGGGGCACTGGGAATGGGGGGGGGCACGGGGGATGGGTGGGGGTACAGGTGATGGGGGGTACAGGGGGCTCCTGCCCAGGGTGCTGAGGGGGCTGCTGGACGCCTGCAAGAGGTGGGGGGCACAGGGGGGGCACGGGGGGGCACTGGGGGGCATAGGGGGTGGGGGGGCCATGGGGGGGGCACTGGGAATGGGGGGGGGCACAGCGGATGGGGGGTACAGGGGGCTCCTGCCCAGGGTGCTGGGGGGGCTGCTGGACGCCCGCAAGAGGTGGGGGGCACGGGGGGGGCACAGGGGGGGAATTGGGGGTGGGGGAGTACAGGGTCCATTGGATCTGGGGCTGTGGGTGGCCTGGGGTCACTTGGGGGTCACTTATGGGTCACTTATGGGTCACTGTGGGTCACTTATGGGTCGCTGTGGGTCACAGGGTGAAGGCAGAGCTGGCGCAGGAGCAGGGTCCGTTAGATCTGGGGCTGTGGGTGGCCTGGGGTCACTTGGGGGTCACTTATGGGTCACTTGGGGGTCACTTATGGGTCGCTGTGGGTCACTTGGGGGTCACTTATGGGTCGCTGTGGGTCGCAGGGTGAAGGTGGAGCTGGCGCAGGAGCAGGGTCCATTGGGTCTGAGGCTGTGGGTGGCCTGGGGTCACTTGGGGGTCACTTATGGGTCACTTATGGGTCACTATGGGTCACTTGGGGGTCACTTATGGGTCATTGTGGGTCACAGGGTGAAGGCAGAGCTGGCGCAGGAGCAGGGTCCGTTAGATCTGGGGCTGTGGGTGGCCTGGGGTCACTTGGGGGTCGCTTATGGGTCACTATGGGTCACTTGGGGGTCACTTATGGGTCGCTGTGGGTCGCAGGGTGAAGGCGGAGCTGGCGCAGGAGCAGGACCCCTTCCGGCGCCAGGTCCTGGACGGGCGGCAGCGAGCGCTCAAGGTCAGCGCCAACTCCGTGTACGGCTTCACCGGGGCCCAGGCCGGGCGCCTGCCCTGCCTCGAGATCTCCCAGGTGAGCCCCACAGCGCCCCACGACTGCCCCACAGCGCCCCACGGCTGCCCCACAGCGCCCCACGGCTGCCCCATAGCGCCCCATAGCAACCAATAGCATCCCATAGCAACCAATAGCATCCCATAGCGACCCATAGCAACCAAAAACAACTAATAGCATCCCATAGCAACCAATAGCGCTCCATAGCGCCCCCTGGCTGCCCCATAGCGCCCCACACTGCCCCACAGCGCCCCATGGCGCCCCCTGGGTGCCCCATAGCACCCCACAGCTGCCCCACAGCGCCCCACGGCTGCCCCATAGCAACCAGTAGCATCCCATAGCGACCCATAGCAACCAAAAGCAACCAATAGCATCCCATAGCAACCAATAGCGCTCCATAGTGCCCCCTGGGTGCCCCACACTGCCCCACACTGCCCCACACTGCCCCATAGCTGCCCCACAGCGCCCCATAGCAACCAATAGCATCCCATAGCGACCCATAGCAACCAAAAGCAACCAATAGCATCCCATAGCGACCCATAGCAACCAAAAGCAACCAATAGCATCCCATAGCGACCCATAGCAACCAAAAGCAACCAATAGCATCCCATAGCGACCAATAGCGCTCCATAGCGCCCCCTGGCTGCCCCATAGCGCCCCACACTGCCCCATAGCGCCCCATGGCGCCCCCTGGCTGCCCCATAGCGCCCAACACTGCCCCACAGTGCCCCATAGCGCCCCCTGGGTGCCCCACAGCGCCCCACACTGCCCCACAGCGCCCCATGGTGCCCCCTGGGTGCCCCACCGCACCCCACGGCTGCCCCATAGCACCCCATAGCAACCAATAGCATCCCATAGCGACCCATAGCAACCAAAAGCAACCAATAGCATGCCATAGTAACCAATAGCGCTCCATAGCGTCCCTGGCTGCCCCATAGCGCCCCTCACTGCCCCACAGCGCCCCATGGGCCCCCTGGGTGCCCCATAGCGCCCCACACTGCCCCACAGCGCCCCATAGTGCCCCCTGGGTGCCCCACAGCACCCCATGGCTGCCCCATAGCGCCCCACTCTGCCCCACATCGCCCCATAGCTCCCCCTGGGTGCCCCACAGCGCCCCACACTGCCCCACAGCACCCCATGGCACCCCCTGGGTGCCCCATAGCACCCCACGGCTGCCCCACAGCTGCCCCATAGCGCCCCATAGCGCCCCATAGCGACCCATAGCAACCAAAAGCAACCAATAGCATCCCATAGCAACCAATAGCGCTCCATAGCGCCCCCTGGCTGCCCCATAGCGCCCCACACTGCCCCACAGCGCCCCATAGCGCCCCCTGGGTGCCCCATAGCGCCCCACACTGCCCCACAGCGCCCCATAGCTCCCCCTGGGTGCCCCACAGCGCCCCACACTGCCCCACAGCGCCCCATGGCGCCCCCTGGGTGCCCCACAGCGCCCCACGGCTGCCCCAAGGCTGCCCCACAGCGACCCATAGCAACCAATATCATCCCATAGCAACCCATAGCAACCAAAAGCAACCAATAGCATCCCATAGCAACCAATAGCGATCCATAGCGCCCCCTGGCTGCCCCATAGCGCCCCACACTGCCCCACAGCGCCCCATGGCGCCCCCTGGGTGCCCCACAGCGCCCCACACTGCCCCACAGCACCCCATGGCGCCCCCTGGGTGCCCCACAGCACCCCACGGCTGCCCCACAGCTGCCCCATAGCGCCCCATAGCAACCAATAGCATCCCATAGCGACCCATAGCAACCAAAAGCAACCAATAGCATGCCATAGCAACCAATAGCGATCCATAGCCCCCCCTGGCTGCCCCATAGCGACTCATGGCTGCCCCATAGCGCCCCATGGCGCCCCCTGGGTGCCCCATAGCGCCCCACGGCTGCCCCATAGCACCCCATAGCAACCAATAGCATCCCATAGCGACCCATAGCAACCAAAAGCAACCAATAGCATGCCATAGCAACCAATAGCGCTCCATAGCGTCCCTGGCTGCCCCATAGCGCCCCTCACTGCCCCACAGCGCCCCATGGGCCCCCTGGGTGCCCCATAGCACCCCACGGCTGCCCCATGGCTGCCCCACAGCGACCCATAGCAACCAATAGCATCCCATAGTGACCCATAGCAACCAAAAGCAACCAATAGCATCCCATAGCAACCAATAGCGCTCCATAGCGCCCCCTGGCTGCCCCCTGGGTGCCCCACAGCACCCCACGGCTGCCCCACGGCTGCCCCATAGCGCCCCATAGCACCCCATAGCAACCAATAGCATCCCATAGCGACCCATAGCAACCAAAAGCAACCAATAGCATGCCATAGCAACCAATAGCGCTCCATAGCGTCCCTGGCTGCCCCATAGCGCCCCTCACTGCCCCACAGCGCCCCATGGGCCCCCTGGGTGCCCCATAGCACCCCACGGCTGCCCCATGGCTGCCCCACAGCGACCCATAGCAACCAATAGCATCCCATAGCAACCAAAAGCAACCAATAGCATCCCATAGCAACCAATAGCGCCCCCTGGCTGCCCCATAGCGCCCCACACTGCCCCACAGCACCCCATGGCGCCCCCTGGGTGCCCCACAGCACCCCACGGCTGCCCCACAGCTGCCCCATAGCGCCCCATAGCGCCCCATAGCAACCAATAGCATCCCATAGCAACCCATAGCAACCAAAAGCAACCAATAGCATGCCATAGCAACCAATAGCGCTCCATAGCGCCCCCTGGCTGCCCCATAGCGACTCATGGCTGCCCCATAGCGCCCCATGGCACCCCTGGGTGCCCCATAGCGCCCCACGGCTGCCCCATAGCGCCCCATAGCAACCAATAGCATCCCATAGCGACCCATAGCAGCCAAAAGCAACCAATAGCATCCCATAGCGACCAATAGCGCTCCATAGCGCCCCCTGGGTGCCCCACACTGCCCCACACTGCCCCATAGCTGCCCCACAGCGCCCCATAGCAACCAATAGCATCCCATAGCGACCCATAGCAACCAAAAGCAACCAATAGCATCCCATAGCGACCAATAGCACTCCATAGCGCCCCCTGGCTGCCCCATAGCGCCCCACACTGCCCCATAGCGCCCCATGGCGCCCCCTGGCTGCCCCATAGTGCCCAACACTGCCCCACAGTGCCCCATAGCGCCCCCTGGGTGCCCCACAGTGCCCCACACTGCCCCACAGCGCCCCATGGTGCCCCCTGGGTGCCCCACAGCACCCCACGGCTGCCCCACGGCTGCCCCATAGCGCCCCATAGCACCCCATAGCAACCAATAGCATCCCATAGCGACCCATAGCAACCAAAAGCAACCAATAGCATGCCATAGCAACCAATAGCGCTCCATAGCGTCCCTGGCTGCCCCATAGCGCCCCTCACTGCCCCACAGCGCCCCATGGGCCCCCTGGGTGCCCCATAGCACCCCACGGCTGCCCCATGGCTGCCCCACAGCGACCCATAGCAACCAATAGCATCCCATAGCAACCAAAAGCAACCAATAGCATCCCATAGCAACCAATAGCGCCCCCTGGCTGCCCCATAGCGCCCCACACTGCCCCACAGCACCCCATGGCTGCCCCATAGTGCCCCACACTGCCCCACAGCGCCCCATAGCTCCCCCTGGGTGCCCCACAGCGCCCCACACTGCCCCACAGCGCCCCATGGCGCCCCCTGGGTGCCCCACAGCGCCCCACGGCTGCCCCATGGCTGCCCCACAGCGACCCATAGCAACCAATATCATCCCATAGCAACCCATAGCAACCAAAAGCAACCAATAGCATCCCATAGCAACCAATAGCGCTCCATAGCGCCCCCTGGCTGCCCCATAGCGCCCCACACTGCCCCACAGCGCCCCATAGCGCCCCCTGGGTGCCCCATAGCGCCCCACACTGCCCCACAGCGCCCCATAGTGCCCCCTGGGTGCCCCACAGCACCCCATGGCTGCCCCATAGCGCCCCACTCTGCCCCACAGCGCCCCATAGCTCCCCCTGGGTGCCCCACAGCGCCCCACACTGCCCCACAGCACCCCATGGCGCCCCCTGGGTGCCCCATAGCACCCCACGGCTGCCCCACAGCTGCCCCATAGCGCCCCATAGCGCCCCATAGCAACCAATAGCATCCCATAGCGACCCATAGCAACCAAAAGCAACCAATAGCATGCCATAGCAACCAATAGCGCTCCATAGCGCCCCACGGCTGCCCCATAGCGCCCCATAGCAACCAATAGCATCCCATAGCGACCCATAGCAGCCAAAAGCAACCAATAGCATCCCATAGCAACCAATAGCGCTCCATAGCGCCCCCTGGGTGCCCCACACTGCCCCACACTGCCCCACACTGCCCCACAGTGCCCCATGTCGCCCCCTGGGTGCCCCACAGCGCCCCACGGCTGCCCCATAGCGCCCCACAGTGCCCCATAGCAACCAATAGCATCCCATAGCAACCAATAGCGCTCCATAGCGCCCCCTGGCTGCCCCATAGCGACTCATGGCTGCCCCACAGCGCCCCCTGGCGCCCCCTGGGTGCCCCACAGCGCCTCACGGCTGCCCCACATCTGCCCCAGAGCTGCCCCATAGCACCCCATAGCACCCCACATGTGCCCCATAGCGCCCCATAGCTGCCCCCCAACTGCCCCCCAAGGCCTCAGGACCCTTCCCTGAGCCCCCAAACCAGGTGGGGTCCCCCCCTGCCCCACATCTGCCCCATAGCACCCCATAACTGCCCTATAGCACCCCATAGCTGCCCCATAGCTGCCCCACATCTGCCCCCCAAGGGCTTAGGACCCTTCCCTGAGCCCCCAAACCAGGTGAGGGCTCCCCCCTGCCCCACATCTGCCCCATAGCACCCCATAACTGCCCTATAGCACCCCATAGCTGCCCCCCAACTGCCCCCCCAAGGCCTCAGGACCCTTCCCTGAGCCCCCAACCAGGTGGAGTCACCCCCTGCCCCACATCTGCCCCACATCTACCCCACAGCTGCCCCACATCTGCCCCATAGCTGCCCCATAGCACCCCGTAGCACCCCACATCTGCCCCATTTCGCCCCCCAGCTGCCCCCCAACTGCCCCCAAGACCTCAGGACTCTTCCCTGAGCCCCCAAACCAGGTGGGGTCCCCCCCTGCCCCACATCTGCCCCACATCTGCCCCATAGCACCCCATAACTGCCCCATAGCACCCCACATCTGCCCCATAGCGCCCCACAGCTGCCCCCCAAGACCTCAGGACCCTTCCCTGAGCCCCTAAGCCAGGTGGGGGTCCCCCCTGCCCCACATCTGCCCCACATCTGCCCCACATCTGCCCCCCCAGAGCGTCACGGGCTTCGGGCGCCAGATGATCGAGCGGACGAAGCAGCTCGTGGAGAGCAAGTTCTGCCTGGCCCAGGGGTACCCGGCGGATGCCAAGGTCTGGGGGGGCCCGGGGGGGACCCCAAAAGCTCTGGGGGTGTCCCCAAAAGCTCTGGGGGTCCCGGGGGGGGGGTTTGGGGGGGTTCCTGGGGGGCATTTGAAGGGGGGGGGCCCAGAGGAGCAGCTCCTGTCTGGGGTTGGGGGGGTTTTGGGGGGGTCCCTGGGGAGTTTGGGGGTCCCAGGGGGTTTGGGGGGGTCCGGGGGGTCCCCAAAAGTTCTGGGGGGGTCCCCAAAAGGTCTGGGGGTCCCAGGGGGGGGTTTGGGGGGGGTTCTTGGGGGGCATTTGAAGGGGGAGCCCGGGGGAGCAGCTCCTGTCTGGGGTTGGGGGAGGGGTTGGGGGGGTTTTGGGGGGGTCCCTGGGGAGTTTGGGGGTCCCAGGGGTTTGGGGGGGTCTGGAGGGGTCCCCAAAAGCTCTGGGGGGGCCCCCAAAACGTCTGGGGGTCCCGGGGGGGGGGTTTGGGGGGGTTCCTGGGGGGCATTTGAAGGGGGGGCCCAGGGGAGCAGCTCCTGTCTGGGGTTGCGGGGGGGGTTGGGGGGGTTTTGGGGGGGTCCCTGGGGAGTTTGGGGGTTCCAGGGGTTTGGGGCGGTCTGGAGGGGTCCCCAAAAGGTCTGGGGGTCCCGGGGGGGGCGTTTGGGGGGGGGTTCTTGGGGGGGCATTTGAAGGGAGGGGGACCCAGGGGAGCAGCTCCTGTCTGGGGTTGGGGGGGGATTTGGGGGGGTTTTGGGGGGGTCCCGGGGGGGTTTGGGGGTTCCCAGGGGTTTGGGGGGGTCTGGAGGGGTCCCCAAAAGCTCTGGGGGGGTCCCCAAAACGTCTGGGGGTCCCGGGGGGGGGGTTTGGGGGGGTTCCTGGGGGGCATTTGAAGGGGGGGGCCCAGGGGAGCAGCTCCTGTCTGGGGTTGGGGGGGGATTTGGGGGGGTTTTGGTGGGTCCCGGGGGGGTTTGGGGGTTCTAAGGGGTTTGGGGGGGTCCAGGGGGGTCCCCAAAAGCTCTGGGGGTCCTGGGCGGGGATTGGGGGGGTTTTCGGGGGGGTCCCTGGGGGGTTTGGGGGTTCCCAGGGGTTTTGGGGGGATCCCAAAAGGTCTGGGGGTCCCGGGGGGGGGGGGTCCCAGTTTGGTTTGAGATGGTTTTGGGTGGTTTTGGGGTGGTTTTGGGGGTTTTTGGGGTCCCCATTGAGGTTTTGGGGTCCCCAGGTGGTGTTGGGGGACACAGACCCCGTGCTGTGACATTCTGGGGTGCCCTTGGGGGTCCCTGTTGAGTTTGGGATGGTTTTTGGGTGTTTCTGGGTGGTTTTTGGGGTGTTTTGGGTGGCTTTGGGTGTTTTTGGGGCGGTTCGGGGGTGTTTTGGGTGGTTTTGGTGATTTTGAGGTGATTTTGGGTGTTTCTGGGTGTTTTTTTTGGGTGGTTTTGGGTGGTTCCGGGGGTTTTTGGGGGGGTTTTGGGGCGGTTCGGGGGGGTCTTGGGGTGGCTTTGGGTGATTTTGGGGTGATTTTGGGTGTTTTGGGGTGTTTTGGGTGTTTTTGGGGTGGTTCTGGATGTTTTTGGGGTGGTTTTGGGTTATTTTGGGGTGATTTTGGGTGTTATGGGTGGTTTTGGCTGGTTTTGGGTGATTTTGGGTGGTTTTGGGGTGGTTCCGGGGGTTTTTGGGGTGGTTTTTGGGGGGTTTTTGGGGTCCCCTTTGAGGTTTTGGGGTCCCCGGGTGATGTTGGGGGACACAGACCCCGTGCTGTGACATTTTGGGGTGCCCTTGGGGGTCCCTGTTGGGTGTGGGATGGTTTTTGGGTGTTTCTGGGTGGTTTTTTGGGTGCTTTGGGTGGTTTTGGGTTATTTTGGGTGTTTTTGGGGTGTTTTGGGTGTTTCTGGGGTGGTTCCGGGGGTTTTTGGGGTGTTTTGGGAGGTTTCTGGGGCAGTTCGGGGGGGTTTTGGGGTGGTTTTTGGGGTTTTGGGGGCAGTTCGGGGGGTTTTGGGGTGGTTTTGGGTTATTTTGGGTGATTTTGGGTGGTTTTGGGTGTTTTGGTTGGTTTCGGGGTGTTTTTGGGTGTTTTTGGGTGTTTTGGGGTGGTTTTGAGTGTTTTTGGGGTGGTTCCGGGGTTTTTGGGGTGGCTTTGGGGGTTTTTGGGGTGGTTTTGGTGGTTTTGGGGGCAGTTCGGGGTGGTTTTGGGGTGATTTTGGGTTATTTTGGGGTGATTTGGGGTGGTTTTGAGTGTTTTTGGGGTGGTTCCGGGGTTTTTGGGGTGATTTTGGGAGGTTTTGGGTGTTTTGGTCGATTTTGGGGTGGTTTTGGGTGTTTTTGGGGTGTTTTGGGGGTTTTGGGGGCGGTTCGGGGGGGGTTTTGGGGTGGTTTTGGATTATTTTGGGGTGATTTTGTGTGTTTCTGGGTCTTTTTTTGGGTGTTTTGGGTGTTTTTTGGGTGTTTTTGCGTGTCTTGGGGTGTTTTTGGGTGGTTTTTGGGTGTTTTTGGGTGGTTTTGGGTGGTTTTGGGGTGGTTCCGGGGGTTTTTGGGGTGGTTTTGGGGGGTTTTTGGGGTCCCCGTTGAGGTTTGGGGGTCCCCAGGTGGTGTACGGGGACACGGACTCGGTCATGTGCCGTTTCGGGGTGCCCTCGGTGGCCGAGGCGATGGCCCTGGGCCGCGAAGCCGCCGCCTGGGTCTCGGGGCACTTCCCCTCCCCCATCAAACTGGAGTTCGAGAAGGTGGGGGTCCCCCAAAAAAAGGGTCCCCAAAGGGTCCCCTTTGTCACACAGGGGGTGGGAGGGGGGGCCCAAAGGGGGTTCCCCGCATCCCCAAGGGGGGTCCCTGTGTCACCAAATTGGTCCCAGGGGGGTCCCTGTGTCACCAAAGGGGTCCCAAAGGGATCCCAGGGGGGTCCCTGTGTCACCAAAGGGGTCCCAAGGGGGTCCTGGGGGGGTCCCTGTGTCACTAAAGGGGTTCCAAGGGGGTCCTGGGGGGTTCTGGTGTCCCCAAAGGGGTCCCAAAGGGGTTCCCTCTGTCACCTAAGGGGTCCCAAGGGGGTCCCGGTGTCCCAAAGGGATCCCAGGGGGGTCCCTGTGTCCCCAAAGGGGTCCCAGGGGGGTCCCTCTGTCACCAAAGGGGTCCCAGGGGGGGTCCCTGTGTCCCCAAAGGGGTCCCAGGGGGGTCCATGGGGGGGTCCCTCTGTCACCAAAGGGGTCCCAGGGGGGTCCCACTGTCCCATAGAGGTCCCGGGGGGGTCCCTGTGTCCCAAAGTGGTCCCAAGGGGGTCCCTGTGTCCCCAAAAGGGTCCCAAAGGGGGTCCCTCTGTCACCAAAGGGGTCCCAGGGGGGTCCCTGGGGGGGTCCTGGGGGGGTTCTGGTGTCCCCAAAGGGATCCCAAAGGGGGGTCCCTCTGTCACCAAAGGGGTCCCAAGGGGGTCCCTGGGGGGGTCCTGGTGTCCCAAAGGGGTCCCAGGGGTGTCCCTGTGTCACCAAAGGGGTCCCAGGGGGGTCCCTGTGTCCCCAAAAGGGTCCCAAAGGGGGTCCCTCTGTCACCAAAGGGGTCCCAGGGGGGTCCCTGGGGGGTCCTGGGGGGGTTCTGGTGTCCCCAAAGGGATCCCAAAGGGGGTCCCTCTGTCACCAAAGGGGGTCCCAAGGGGGTCCCTGGGGGGGTCCTGGTGTCCCAAAGGGGTCCCAGGGGTGTCCCTGTGTCACCAAAGGGGTCCCAGGGGGGTCCCTGTGTCCCAAAGTGGTCCCAAGGGGGTCCCTGTGTCCCCAAAAGGGTCCCAAAGGGGTCCCTGGGGGGTTCTGGGGGGGTCCTGGTGTCACCAAAGGGGTCCCAGGGGGGGTCCCATGACCCTAAGCGGGTCCTGATGTCCCAAGGGGGTTCCCTGGTGCCCGGGGGTGCCCCCTGCCCCGGGGGGTGCCCTGGGGTGGTTCCCCTGAACCAAGAGGGGGTTCCCCTGCCCCAGGGGGGTTCCCCATTGCCCAGGGGGGTGCCCGAGGGGGTTCCCCCTGCCCCAGAGGGGGTTCCCTGGTGCCCAGGGGTTGCCCATGGGGGGTTCCCCTGACCCAGAGGGGGTTCCCCTGGTGCCCGGGGGGTGCCCTGGGGTGATTCCCCTGATGCGAGGGGGGGTTCCCCTGCCCCAGGGGGGTTCCCCCTTGCCCAGGGGGGGATCCCCATTGCCCAGGGGGTGCCCAGGGATGCCCTGGGGTGGTTCCCCTGCCCCGGGGGGGTTCCCCATTGCCCAGGGGGTGCCCTGGGGTGGTTCCCCTGAACCAAGGGGGGGGTTCCCCTACCCTGGGGTGGTTCCCCATTACCCGGGGGTTGCCCATGGGGGGTTCCCCTGACCCAGAGGGGGTTCCCTGGTGCCCGGGGGGTGCCCTGGGTGGTTCCCCTGCTCCGTGGGGGTGCCCCCTGCCCCGGGGGGTGCCCTGGGGTGGTTCCACTGCCCCAGGGGGGGTCCCCATTGCCCAGGGGGTGCCCTGGGGTAGTTCCCCTGGCCCAGAGGGGGGTCCCTGGTGCCCGGGGGGTGCCCTGGGGTGGTTCCCCTGCCCCATGGAGGGTTCCCCTGCCCCAGAGGTGGTTCCCCCTGCCCCGGGGGGTGCCCATGGGGTTCCCCCTGCCCTGGGCGGTTGCCCCCTGACCCGGGGGTGCCCTGGGGTGGTTCCCCTGAACCAAGAGGGGGTTCCCCTGCCCCAGGGGGGTTCCCCATTGCCCAGGGGGTGCCCTGGGGTGGTTCCCCTGCCCCAGGGGGGTTCCCCATTACCCGGGGGTTGCCCATGGGGGGTTCCCCTGACCCAGAGGGGGTTCCCTGGTGCCCGGGGGGGTGCCCTGGGGTGGTTCCCCTGCCCCATGGGGTGGTTCCCCATTACCCGGGGGGTGCCCTGGGGTGGTTCCCCTGCCCCAGGGGTGGTTCCCCTGCCCCGAGGGGGTTCCCTGGTGCCCGGGGGATGCCCTGGGGTGGTTCCCCTGCCCCGTGGGGGTTCCCTGGTGCCCAGGGGGGGATCCCCATTGCCCAGGGGGTGCCCAGGGATGCCCTGGGGTGGTTCCCCTACCCTGGGGTGGTTCCCCATTACCCGGGGGTTGCCCATGGGGGGTTCCCCTGACCCAGAGGGGGTTCCCTGGTGCCCGGGGGGTGCCCTGGGTGGTTCCCCTGCTCCGTGGGGGTGCCCCCTGCCCCGGGGGGTGCCCTGGGGTGGTTCCACTGCCCCAGGGGGGGTCCCCATTGCCCAGGGGGTGCCCTGGGGTAGTTCCCCTGGCCCAGAGGGGGGTCCCTGGTGCCCGGGGGGTGCCCTGGGGTGGTTCCCCTGAACCAAGGGGGGGGTTCCCCTGCCCCGGGGGGGTTCCCCATTGCCCAGGGGGTGCCCTGGGGTGGTTCCCCTGCCCCGTGGGGGTGCCCCCTGACCCGGGGGTGCCCCCCCAGGTGTACTGGCCCTACCTGCTGATCAGCAAGAAGCGCTACGCGGGGCTCAGCTTCTCGTCGAGCGCCGATGCCCCCGAGGGGGTGGAGTGCAAGGGGCTGGAGGCCGTGCGGCGCGACAACTGCCCCCTGGCAGCCAACCTGGTCACATCCTGCCTGCGCCGCATCCTGCTGCACCGGTGCGGGCACTGGGGGCACTGGGGGGCACTGGGGGCAGCTGGGGGGGGCACTGGGGGGGCACTGGGGGCAGCCAACCTGGTCACATCCTGCCTGCGCCGCATCCTGCTGCACCGGTGCGGGCACTGGGGGCACTGGGGGGGCACTGGGGGCAGCTGGGGGGGCACTGGGGGGCACTGGGGGGGCACTGGGGGGCACTGGGGGGCGCTGGGGGGGCGCTGGGGGGGCACTGGGGGGCACTGGGGGCAGCTGGGG
>JAUMJJ010000601.1:0-66617 GCA_033556795.1 Tapera naevia | reverse complement strand
GGAGGGTTTTGGGGTAGGGGGTGTTGGGGAACCAGGCGGTCGAGGGTAGCTGGGGGTTCCCAGGACGGGGAGTCCTGTGCAGCGTGAGGGGTCCTGTGGAGCCGGGGGATCCCAAGAAACTGGGGGGTCTCGGGGTACAGGAGTTCTTAGGGCGCTGAGGGGTCCCGGGATGTGTGTGTGGGGGGGTTCTGGCGTGGGGAGTCCCGGGATGTGAGGGCTCCTGGGATGCTGGGGGTTCCCGGCGTGCGGAGGACGCTGGGATGCTGCGGGGGCGGGGGCAGCCCCCCCCTGCCGCTGCCACCCGGAACTTCCCGCGGCCCCGCCCCCCCCTCCCGGGCCCCGCCCCCCCCTCCCGGGCCCCGCCCCCCCCGGGCCCCGCCCCCCCGGGCCCCGCCCCCCGGGCCCCGCCCCCCCCCCGGGCCCCGCCCCCCCCTCCCGGGCCCCGCCCCCCCCTCCCGGGCCCCGCCCCCCTCCCGGGCCCCGCCCCCCCCGGGCCCCGCCCCCCCCCCGGGCCCCGCCCCCCCCCCTCCCGGGCCCCGCCCCCCCCTCCCGGGCCCCGCCCCCCCCTCCCGGGCCCCGCCCCCCCTCCCGGGCCCCGCCCCCCTCCCGCGGCCCCGCCCCCCTCCCGGGCCCCGCCCCCTCCCGGGCCGCGGGCGGAGCGGGGGCGGCGCCGCCGGCGCGCACAGCAGCGGGGCCGGGAGCGGCGGTGAGCGGGGCCGGGAGCGGGGAGCGGGTCCCGGCGGCAGGCGGGGAGGGCGTTCGCGCTGCGCTCCCTCCCCCGGGGCTGCCCCGGAACATCCATCTCGTGCGGCCGGGACGGGGGCACCGGGATGGGGCTGAATTGCCGCGGAGCTCCCGCTGGGGCCCGGGAGCCCCGGGACCGGCGGCAGCCGGTGCCGCGTTCCCCCGGCAGGGAGCAGCCACCGGGCGCTGCCGTCGCCGAACGCACCGGAGGAGAGCGGGGGGACAGGGACGGGGCAGCCTTCGCCGGGCGGGCGGGGGAAACTGGGGCCCAGGCTTTGGACCGGAGGCTCGGACCGGAGGTTCGGTCCATTGACCGGTGCCAGAGGTTTAGTGCAGGAGCTTGGGCTGGAGCTTTGGTCCAGAGGCTCGGTCTGGGCATTCGGTCCAGAGGTTGGGTCTGGTGATTTGGTCCAGAGGTTGGATCTGGACGTTTGGTCCAGAGTCTCAGACTGGTGGTTTAGTGCAGAGGTTCTGACCACAGGCTTGGTTCAGAGATTCCCACCAGAGTTCTAGTCTAGAGGATTAAACCAGAGATTTGGTCCAGTGGCTCAGATTGGACATTTCGTCCAGAGGTTGGGTCTGGTGGTTTGGTCCAGTGGCTCAGACTGGACGTTTGGGCCGTAAGTTTGGGCCAGAGGCAGGTGGGATGAGCTGGCCAAGGGGATGGACATGGTCTTGGAGGCAGGTGCTGAGCAGCCCCTTGGAGCTGTTGGGAGCGATGCACTGGTCTGCCTTCATCCTCTAGGCCCTCGAGTGATTATCTCAGACCACTTCAGTTCCGCAACAGTTCTTGCACTTCCTTCAGTTGCTTTAAAGAGAAACTGTGCTCTGTGTAGGGAAACTTTTGTGTTTGCATACTTTGTGTTTAATTAGTGATTAGCGTAGTGTTTATAATATTTGAGCTGCAATACGGCGGTTTTGGTGCGAGGATTTCTGTGCAGCAGGAGGTTTGGACTCGCCGATGCTGACCGATGTGGAACAGGAGTTGGCTCTTGGGTTTTGTGTTGCTCACAACTTGGAAAGAGCTGCAAACAGGAAGGGCAAACCATGAAAACTCTGTTTTTTTCCTTCCAGTAGCTTAAAAAGGGAGAAAATATTTCTTAAAATAGTAATTTGAATTGAAAACACTGGCTTGCCTTCAGAGTATTATATCAGCACTCCATAATTTCTGTTGCTTTTGTGATTCTGTCTGAGTTGCTCCACATAAAGAGCCATGAGATGATTTGAAGAGTTAAACGGAGGAAACTAGCTGTGCAGTTGAGAGAAGCTGTCTGCCTGAAGTGTCTCAGTGTTGTGATTTTTGCCCTTTTTTTTTTTGTACCGAAACAGCCTGTTTAACTCCCAGTGATGCTGGCAGATCCCTTGATCCTGAAAGGGTCTAAATGCGGGCATTTGTCAGACTCTTAGGGTGAAGCCATGGAGAAACAGAAAGTAAGGTGTTAGCAGTCAGGTCTGTGCCTTTAATAAGGAGTTATCCAAAATGAGGGAACTTAAAAGGAAGTTTTAGATGGAACTCCCTTGCCTCTGTGGTATCCACAACTTTTTGAATTTAGAGAAGGGGTGAAGTTCACCACGTTCCGAGTATGAAATGCTCTCTGATTATTCTGACATCATTATCATGTTGCTATAGTGACTTCATTACGCTGGGAATGCTGTGTCCACATCCTGTTGCTATGGAAAAGATCAGTGTAATAAATAAAAACATTTAATGTTCTGTTCATCATTGTGGCAGAAAAAATGCTGTCGATTTATTGGAGACTGACAGTGTATTCCAACAGGAGGTTTTAATGCTGTTAGAAACTGGGAGATTGTCCTTTCCTTCCCTCTGTTGTGCCGGGCAGCAGAAAAGTTGTGAGATCCTAGTTTTGGAAATATGGATGAGAAGACGTCTGTCGTCCTTCAAGGTGGAGTTGACAGGAAGGGCTGTGCTCCCATGCGCTGCTGCTAAAAATATTCTGTTTTCATGCGCAGTGTTTTCTACGCACCGGGAGGAGCCAAGTGTTTGTGTTCTGTCAGGCTCAGATCATCCACAGGAAATTGAGTTGTACTTTAGAAGCAGAGATTCCTTATGGCCTTTGTAGAAGTTGGCCCAGAAATGTGCAGTTGGTCTGATCTAGGGAGCATGGACGGTGCAGAGGAAGCGTCCGTGGTGCTCAGCAGGCCTGGCCGGTGCCGGCAGACCCCGGAGTTGTAATTCCGAGGACTCGGAGGAACCCAGAGCGGTGTTGGTCATCACGTGGCTTGGCTCTGGCATGGCCGTTTCCAGGGTAAGTAGCTTTACTGAAGATTTTAAGAGGACTGCGTGCCAAACGGACTGAATTACGAGCGCAGTGTAATTCCAGTGACACGCTAATGCTTTTATTTGGAGACTCGTGTTTACGCAGGTTATCGAAATGGTTTATGTTTGAAACCCTAAGCTGCAAATACAGAGACTGTTTGTGATCCATTTCATGGCTGTTCATCCCGTCTGAGGACTGCTCTTAAAAAATTGAAATATAATGAGATAGCAGCAGTGTAACATGGACGTGCTGTAATGTAAGAGTTGTTGTATATTGCATTGTAAACAGCTCTAAACACTTGTTGGTGCTATATATTGTGGTATTTTTTCTTGTGATGTGTGCTCGGTGGTACTGGGAATGTGTACTCAGCACTCAGAGCAGGTTTCTTCTCTGCAACTTTACAAAGAGTTCAAAAAATCATCTCAAAGAGGAATCCAAATATTCTGAGAACCGTTTAAACCAGAGAAACAGAAGTGAATCTCTTGAATGTACAGACAGTACAAATCTTTATATTGGAACTATTTTGCTTGTAGTTGTGTGAAATTCAGGATTCTTCTTAGTTTGCTGTTACTTCCAGCCTTGCTGCAGTTGGGTCAGCACTGCTGGGCCTGACTGTGGATCCCCATCAGCACAGTGTTCCAGGAAATATGGGAGACTTCCTATTTCAACGCTTTCTGTTCATTTCTGATGAGCCAGATTCATGTGAAATGCCAACCATTTCTGCAGAACTAAAGACACAGAGCTACCAGAAGCAGATTCAAGACAGACCCAACTTTTAAAACTCAGTCAGGTCCTGGGGTTGTTTGGATTTTATTTTTGGCCTTGATTTGAGATGGGTTTTGGTTTGTTGTTCTTTTTTAAAGAGGAGAGGGTGGGGATGGTGGTTTGAGTACAGCCTGAATTTGTTTTGTGCTGAGCTCTGAAGTTGTTCATTTGCTTTTACGCTTTTATTTAATAGGAAATTAAATAGAATTTATTGAAAGCACCTTCTTCAAGAGGAACTCATAAATCCCAGGGTCAAATTTTTGTGTTTGCGCTTTGCAGCGTGACACTAATGGCTGAGAAAAGTAAGGATGTTAGAAAGCTGGAAAGCAAAGTTGATCTTGCTGAGCTGTCGTATTTGATCCAGTCTGTCTTGTTCAGATGCTGAAACTGTTGTGAGGTATTTTGGTTTATTTGCTGCAGTGCTCAAGTCTGGGTTTGAGATTTATTTGGGTTCCTAGACTGCACTCTGGTTTTAAATTACTGCCCTAGAGAAGTTCACCTCTCAAACAGGTTTCTTCTTGGATTATATCCCAGCATCTTAAAGATGTGTGGAGAGGATAAAGGAGGACCTGGCTTTTTGTTTAAGAAGCTCAGGTCTGGATGATGTTCTCTGGAAAACAATCCTGTGTCATCAAAAGTAATACAGATTCCTTGGGTTCATTTTCTTTTTTTTCTCCTTAAGATTTCTTGAATTCTACTTATAAAGAGACTCTGCAGAATATGTGGTTTCTTTTGATTAATAGAATAGACTTTAGAGTAAGTGCTGTTTTTTCTAGCAATACCTTAGAGTTATGTAAAAATTCAAATAACAGGCTTTTCAAGATTGCTGTGTGGCTCGTAAACCTGGCATTCAACACAGCATTTCATCTAATAATGTCAATTTTTTAGGTGAAATGTGGTTATAGTCTATAAACAATGATGTTTTGGTTTTATTTTGTGGAGTATCAGCAGGATCGAGAGCAGCTACAAGGCTTTAGGGTAAGCTCTGAGGCTCCAGCTGAGTGTGCTTTGGGTTGACTTGCTCTTACTAAGATGTTGGAGCAGACCATAAAAAAAGGTCTGGGTGGATTTGCTGTGGGTCACAGTCTTGAGGGGCAAAAGAGGTGACTTCTCTTTCTGTAGATAGTGTCTTCCATGTTTCCATGAGCTTTGATCTCCAAAGCTATGAGCAGAAAGTGGTTACTGTGGGATACCTTCTCCACTTGCAATAATTAAGGTTGTCTAAAGTAGCCCATTTAATGATATTAAAATGCAGAGGCTGTGGGAAGATGGGTGTTGTTCAAGGAGGAGGTGCCATTACATTCCTAATCAGAAATGATGTGTTTAAACTTAAATCCCATTCATCCGCTGTGGGAAGATCCTTGGAGGTGTGCGTGGGAGGAAACAGGACACCAGAAACCTTCTCTGATTTGGGTCACCGATCGTTTTGGGGTTTATAACTTCTCCATGTGCAGGTTGCACTCACTGCTGTAGCAGCTAACGAAGAGGTTGGAAGTGGCATTGTTTCTGTTTCTCAGGTGCTGGCAGTCCACAAGGCACAGCACAGGGCTCTTTCCCACCCTGCTCCTGGCTGGAGCAGGTGGGGCAGTTCTGCCGGAATCTGAATGTGGCCACATGAAGACGGTGTTTTGATGTGTGAGGCTGCTCCGTGCTGCGAGTGGTCCAGCAGGAATTGAGTGCTGGCTGTTGGGAAATACCTGCTCTACCTGAACAGGCGCTTCCTCAGCGCAGCTGCGGTGGCTTGGCCTGAGCCTGGGTGAGAGCACGTATTTAATATTTTTGGTTTGGGAAATCCAGATGCTGATGGAAGCAGAGCTTCGTGTGGGGTGAAAGCTGCTGTTTGTCTTCTTTTGATTGACAAAATCCTTTATCTGGGAGAAAGTCTGACCCTCCACAGGGCTTCTACAACAGGGAAGAAGCCGGCAATATAGCATAAACAGCAAAAAAGGAGGCTGCGGGGCTGCTTACAGCCCACGGCTGCAGGTGGTTGGCTTGTCTTTCTCACCCTTTTCACTTTGTTTGGCTGAAAATATGGGGAGCTGGGCAAAAATCCCAAGCAGGTGGCCTGAGTCATTATGATCTGTTATTTATTTTGGTATTGGTAAGGTTTAAACTGAAAGAGGGGAGATTGAGATGAGATCTAAGGAGAAATGTTTTGCTGTGAGGGTGGGGAGGCCCTGGTCCGTGTTGCTCAGGGAAGTGGTGGCTGCTCCATCCCTGGAGGTGTTCAAGGCCAGGCGGGATGGGGCTTTGAGCAACCTGATCCAGTGGGAAGGAGGTTGGATTGGAATGGGCTTTAAGGTCCCTTCCAACCCAAACCGTTCTATAACTGTGGTATTTAAGCACATCTGGGGCACTGAAACAAGAGGCCTGGGTACACACACACCAGTGGGTGTGCTTTGGCAGAAACAAGTCATTATGGATCGCTTAAATGAGGCAGCCAGAAATGTGTGCTTCATACATTTACCTGAGGAGCAGGATGGATGTTTCTGTAACAGGTAATTGCCTTCCTGTCAAAAGTTAGTGGAAAAAACTGCCTTTTGGAAGCACAGTGCACTGGTAGCACACAGCGTGCTTGTCGGAGGGTTGCATTGCGCAACTGCTGCTTGCTGGAGCGTTGCAGACAAACACAGTTGCGTTTCACTTGTGAGTGGCCAGAACGGCAGGGCTGGCTGGGCTGTTGGGGACTTTTGTTACAATATTTGTTGTATCCAGTGATGTTGTGTTCTGGAGTGCTCTAATAGTGAAAAAATTTGCATTTGTCATATTTAAGTCGGGGTTTGTGTGTGAACTCATGGCTGTGAAATCTGCTCTTTAAAGGATCGGAGCATCTCTGGCTGTGGCTGTGAGTACTCCGTGTTTTAGAAGCAAGACCACTGTTACTTTTTGTCCCAATGAATAATCCCTATGGAATTGGGCACTTCACATTTTAACACGATCTGGAAACATACCCTTACTCCAGCAAGCGCTGGGTCCGTGGGAGGAGTCGCTTGGCTGGATGTGTTGGTTGCAGTGCCTTTTATGTTGCTTTTTATGTAAGCGCCTTTTCTCTAATGCAAATAAACTTGAAGTTGTAGGGAGGGGCTGCTGCAAAGAGGAAGACTTTCATTACAGACAGCTGACATGCAGAATGATATCTTTTTATACTCCACCTCCCATGTGATGGGTCGAAGTAAATCATAGTTCACTGGGTAAGGTTATTTCTGGCACTGTTCTCCTTTTTGCGTAAGTTGTCCCATTCCAACACGTCGTGATTTACCCTGAAGCTGGATGTGTTAGGACTGTGCTGGGTGACCACTACTGTGTTGGGCCTGAGGATCAGAAATCTTCATGGCTTGTTGAAGTAAATACAGGTGAAGTTAAAATAAGCTCAGCCAATTGATGTTTTCTGCTTTGGGTTATAGCAGTAACTGTAGTTGAAAATAACATTAAGATTAAAGATACAGACTGAAACGGTTCCAGAAAGCCTCTATTGTGAAATATTCATGCATTTAGGTCTTCTAACTCATCACAACACTTGTCAAATTGTAGGGATTATGTTATTATGGCTTTTTCTTGTGTTGTGAATGCTCTGCATTGGCATATTGATCGCTCAAAGGCACTGAAATTCAGAATAGAGCCATTTCAGGAATCTCATTTAAAAGGATCAAACAGCTGTTTTACTACTCAAGGGCCCTTTCGTCAATGGTGTGGTTCTGAGAAAGTGGGTCTCCTCCTTTATTCTGCAGTTTCAGTGCTTTTTAGCCTCTGTACATGCACTGTCTGTTTGGAACCCTCGTCATACACAGTATCAGTTATCAGTCAGTGCAGCCCTGGAGCGGCGCGGTAGCAGGAAAACTCAGTCACAGCGACAGAGCCCAGAGACTGCACCTTCTCTTATTGTCCTTTTCATGCCAAATTCATAACACTTGCATCTGCAGGCAGAGCTTTAGCAAATGTATGTTAAATGTTAAATGTAAGTTAAACCACTGGTGGTGTTGCCCATTGTTTGTGTGGCGGGTGGTGTGTTTATAGATCTACTCTAGAAAAAAATGTTGATCGCGGGTTTTGCTCCAATGAAAGGTGTCCTGGCCAGAATGGAAAGCACAGAAATTGCAGATAATGGCAATTATCATTCAAATTCAGCGCCATGCGCTCAAAGCTCTTGCTCAGAGCTCTCCAGGCCATGCGTGGAACAAGTTTGCACCCTAATATGGGAGAGAGCTTTTTCTTATTGCCTTATGCCTTATCATTTCAAAGAGGCTCTAAAAACAAGCAGACTTTTTCTTCTTCCTGTTTGAATGCTGCTGATGAGACGGAGGGGAAGGGCTGGCTGATGCCGGGGTGCTCATCTGTTCACTGCTGTAGGATGGCCTCTCCCTTCCTGGCAAGTTAAACATAGTGACTCTTGTGCTGGGAGCAGGCATCCAACTGCCCCTGTGTTTGTGTTGTCGTTGGTTAAAGACAGCTGGATAATAATCTATTTTGGTTGTAATCAAGCTTGACCTATAAATACTGATGTGGCTCACATAAAACTGATTTCAACTATCAGAGCTATTTCCTTTAAGGGTTAGTGTCACCTTTTATTTTCCATAAAGCAAATTTCAGGATGACTCCTCAAAGTAGTTTTGCCCTTTTAAGCCCAGCAGAGTTTGAAGACTCTGGAGAGGTCAGGTCTGCCCACAGTTCGGTTCTCGACCCTCCTGGTGTGAAAGGTCTTGCCTTCAGGCTCCAGCACAGACGTGTTAATAATGGTTTTGAATATTCCTTCAGTTAAATGGTATTTTCTTCTATGTGAAGCTTTTATGTTGTAAAGGAAAATCCAGTTCCCACCCCAGCCTGCCCCTGGGAAGCAGCATTGAGGGATGGAGCTGAATGCTAGAGGATTAGGTACTGCGTTAAATAACTTCAGTATAAAAAGTAATGCAACTGTTGTTTTTCCAGTGTTTTAAGTGAGTTCTGAACATTAACTGACTGCTGTTCTGGCTCCTATCAAACCTTACAATTTGCCTTGAAAACATTTCAAGATTTCCGCCCCACAGCAGTACAAGGCAGCCATCATTAACTGGATTTAGGTGCTCATTATGTGAATACTCATTGCTGTAAGGGTTTTATTTGAAATGATAAACACTGTAGTATTAATAAGTGGCCATATGGTGAGTGGGGCTTTTCATTCAAACAATCAGCATTGAGCAGGCGTTCAGGGAGACGCCTTCATAGGATATTGGGAGGCATTTTTGGTGCTCGTGGCTGGTTCGCGCTGAACAGGAAAGTATTTTTGAGGCAGTGAAAACCTCTAGGCTGCGTATGCAAACCTGACCTTTAGATTGGTCTGCGTGGTCAAAGTCAGTGTATGCACACAAACTGAAACCTTAATATTTTCTGAAATTTATAAGTTATGCTGGTCTCTTGAAATGCTGGGCAGTGCCTGTGATTACAGATGTTCTCAGAGCTCTACTGTTAGTCCTAGAATTGGTCACCGATGTGTAGAAATAGAACTGAGGAGTAGTGTAAACCCCTACAGTTTTATTCAAGAAGTTTCAAAGGAAATTTAATCTGGGGGGAGCTGTGTTGGTCTTTCTGGGAAAGATTGGATGCTGAACCTACGCGAAAGCTCGGGAGGGGCTCTTGATCAGGAAGTGCAGGGATAGGATGAGGGGGAAAGACTTTCAACTGAAAGAGTAGAGATGGGGATGAAATACTGTGAAGAGTTTTGTTGTTGTGAGGATGGGGAGTCCCTGGCACAGGTTTCCCAGAGAAGTGGTGGCTGCTCCATCCCTGGAGGTGTTCCAGGCCAGGCTGGATTGGGCTTGGAGCCCCCTGATCCCGTGGGAGGTGTCCCTGCCCATGGCAGGGGGGCTGGAACTGGATGGGCTTTGAGTTCTCTTCCAACACAAACTGTTCCATGATTCTGTGAAACGAGGACAAGCTGGACTCCATCCCCCCATGGTGACTGGTGTCTGCTCACAGTTCTGCAGAACTGAACTCGCTGCAGTGTGAGCTGAACCAGCAGTGGCAACCAACCCACCTCATGTCACTTATTTACTTGAATTATGTAAACCAGGAAGAACACAGTCCAGAGCGTTGCCAAGCTACTATCAGCACAACAAATTACCCTTACCAAGTACAACGTCGTTGGTGTTTTGCTATGGTTGAGCCTCTCATAGTCTGTCTGGAATTTAATCTGTATTAGAAAAGGTCAGAATGTTTTTTTCACTAAAGAAAATGGAGAGGAAAAAAAGTTGTAGGACTTCAAAATCAGTGGCAGCTTTGGCTGTGGCAGAGAAGAGACAGAGGAAGTCCCACCAAAGGCTTCTACGTCTGATGTTTATGCCCTTTAACATTTACATGTTTTGCTGATGAGGAAGAGGGAAAGGAAATGTTTTTTTCTTTTCTTCCAAAAAAAAGCTGCCGAGAAC
Organism: Tapera naevia; assembly: GCA_033556795.1. Lineage (NCBI taxonomy): Eukaryota > Metazoa > Chordata > Aves > Cuculiformes > Neomorphidae > Tapera > Tapera naevia. Next base: position 56,431 of record JAUMJJ010000601.1, on the reverse strand, counting down.
TCCTCTGAGTTGTGCAAACCCCTCTGCCGGAACTACTCGAGTAGCTTGAGATGAGGAGAAACGGCTGCGTGTGGCCGTGGTGTGGCTCGGGAGGACCCCTCTTCTGCTGGTGATTCATTGCTGGTCGGTTGTCATAATGTGACTACCCCACATTTCCAATTAAATTTTTCTAGATATGATTGAGTATCATCTGTTTCCTCCCAGATCTGCAGGGTTTAGGTGGTGACTGCCCTCCTGCGTGCAGCCTGGTGTCCGTTTGTGTGGGGTTTGCCACGGTGCCGCAGTCCGTTCGGAGCTGAGGCTGCCAATTGCAGCGAGTGACGCAGCGGTGCTCTAATTCGGGGAGGCAGTGTGTGTATTGGGCCCTGAGTTTGCTTCTGGCTCCCTTTCCCCTCTCTCTGTCTGCTTGGCACACAGCCCTGGCATCTTTCTGCAAATGCAGACCAATAGGACGAGAGATGAATTGGCCGTTTTGGCATGGCAGGCTTCAGCTTTTTAGTGCTGCTGTGGCAGAGCAATTCACAGTGAATAAGTAGGCATCATTTCCATAGAAGTAATCATTCTGATATTTAAAATTGCAAGTTCAGCACGAAGCTCATTGCAGAGTAAGCTGAGGGAGATCACTCTCAGTATGATGGTACGTAAAGTCAGTTTCAAATGATGAGTTATGGCCATTTCCAGAGGAGCCGGTTGCTCCGATGTGTATGTTGTTCATCTACACAAAGCTCCAGTCCAGCACAACACAGAGGCTGAAAGGTGCAACTCTGTTTGAGGACTTTACTCTTAGCCCTGGCTTTTATTGTTTTGGCCTTATAGTGTGACTGTGCCTGCATTACCTTGATTGATATGGGATTTGATATTAAAAGCACCAGTGGAAATGGTAATGTTTTTACTGTTAAAATTGTGAATTTGAGGGTGAGGTTCCTGCTGTAACTTATAAAAGAGATGTGCTGCCATATAATGTTAATGTATAAAATTCATTTACTCTAGTGTTGGACAGCACAGTGACAACAAGCACTAAACCAGAGGCAGACCCTGAAGATGATGGGAATGGAAGTCTGGAAATTCAGACTTTAAAGTGAACTTGAAGTCCTGCTTTCTATCTAGTTTTACCTTTTTCTTCCCCTTGTCCCTTTTCCTTTCTTCTCATTTTGCCGATGTTGATGGCCTTCAGAAAGGTGGAGGAGATTTTCTATGTATCCTAAAAAGAGGGAGATTGACTGCCTTGGGAAAGGGATTGGCTAGTGAGTTGTGACTCTCATCGTTATTTAAGTAAAAGCTGTGCTATATAACAAGGTGAGTCTGTGGCAGTGATTGTGTCATTACTTTTAGGGGAGCCATCTGTTAATTAGTTATGGGATTTGCACAAACGCCCTTTCATCTGTGATCCAACATCCCTCTTCCTGTCATGTTTCCGTAGCCCCTGTGTAACAATTGTGTCATTGTGGACAGCTTTGATTAATATTAGGGAAGTATTTAACGTGCTTTTGAATTCAAGTAGTTCAATACCTGGGCACACGGTGTGTGACTGGTAACTAATCAGGGAGCAGATGGTGAGGAGTTGGTGTTCGGCAGTGCCGGGCTGGGATGCACCCAAGAGAAGAGTTTTGTGTTCCCGGCTTTCACTGCTGCGTTATTCCTCCTGTTGGGGTTTTTTTAATTGGGCTCTGTCAGTTTTAGTGTGATTTTGGTCATAGTAAATCTTCCCTTTGAAGAAGCACTGGATTTCAGTTGGTTTGCAGACAGGACTGTGGTACTTGAAGGGATTTTTTTTTGGGAGAGTTGAGCAATATTGAGTAGGCACTTTGTAAAGAATCAACCGCTTTTTGTGGCCTGGTTTGTGGTGACTTAAAAATCGGGTGTGAGGACCAAGTTTAAAATTGAACAGGTTTGTTTATAGTAGCTATGATTCAATATTTACCTTCCAGGGTAAAAATAGCCAAGACCTGCGGCTGGAACATCCCAGGAATCTTCCCCTCTCCTGGGGAAACAGGGAAGCGGTGGCTGCTGGTGTAGCTCAGCTGGGCAAGGTGGGAGGTGTGGAGCTCAGCTCTGCGCCTTCCTCTCCCAGATCTGTAAGATGCTGACAGCACATTTCCTCTTGGAAATGTTAAATGTTCTCATTTCTGTATGTCAAAATCAGACTGTAACAAAAAGGGAGGTGTGGGTGGTGAGTGAGCCAGCGCTCGGGAGGAGGTGATGCTCTTCTCTTCCCTAAAGCTGGACAAGTGCTGTTTGCTCTCTGCCTTTCTCTGCTCTATCCCAGGGACCATCATTCCAGGGGACAGTAAAATACACCCCAGGTTAGCAGTGCCCGAGGCTGCAGAAGCCACACCTCGAGAGGTTTCACCTTGTCTCTAGGAACTGGTGCTTGTGGTTTGGAGCATGCTCGCATGGTGCCTTCCTCTTTTCCGCTCCTTTTCTCGTGCCCTTGTTTCAGACTCGGGCTGCACATCCTGCTTCTGGAGTGAAAACACAGCCTGCAGTGCCAAGCTGTCACCTGCCATCAGTCCTGCAGCTGAGCCTGTGTAAGCACTTTCCCTAAAAATTCCACTTTTCAGGTGCGTGCAAATGGGATCTGTGCAAATGCTTGCAGCCAGAGTGGCTTGACTGAGCTCTGCTTTACTGTAGACTCAGTTCCCATTATATTTGGGAAGATTTTTGACAAGGTTTATGATCATTTCATTATCTGTTCCTCAAATACTTTGATTTCTATGGGTCCAAGCTGACTTGTGTCTGTGGCTCTGGAGTGCTGAATGCAGAGCTGTGAAGAAGAAATATTTGGAAAAAAAAAACCCAAATTACTAGGTTTTCATTTAAACTTCCCATATTTCTGGCCTTAAAAAGGGAATGATTTCTTCTTTTATCCTTTGGAAGATTTCAGAGAAGACCAGAGATGCTTTCCAAGGGCTTCACTCGTTGGGCTGAGTGTGACCCTGCAGTGCTGTGGATCAGGAAGTGCCACCTTGTCTTCTGCCTCTTTTATGTGGTCAAAGCCTGTGAGCAGTCTTCTCTATGGATGTGGGTTTTACTTGTACACAGAGACTTTGGTGGAGCTGGAGCTGGAAAAGGCCAAAGGGCAAGCACCACTTCTCTGTCACAGCAGCAGGGTGCAGCCATGACTATGCTGTTTGAAGTGTCGCTTACTGAACAAAGGGTTGTGATACTGTGAATATTGTCATCTTCTAAAACAAGCGGACAAGGAGCCAGCAGTGTTACTGGGAAGGTGGCGCTGGAACTTGTCCCACTCTCGAGCTGCAGTGGCATCCTGCATCCCCTGTCTGGGTACACGTCTGTGCTCCCTTCTCCATTGTGTTCTTCTATCACAACCTGTAGATGCTCTTCAAGTACTGCCACATGTGATGTCTGTGCTACTTGGGCTGGGAGGATTCCTTGTGCCCTGCATCCTGCTGTGACCTGGGGCCACCTAGGTCCTGGGGGAGGAAGTGTGGACTGGGGCAGGGCTCCTGCGCAGGCTGGAGAGGTGCAGGACAGGATCCTGGATCAGTGGGACCATGACAGCATCTGTGCCCGCCACTCTGTTTCTTGTGTGCTGAGGTGCAGCCTCCCTGCAGAGTTGTGCTGCTCGATTCTGCCCTTTGGGTGCTGAGGTGCAGCGTGGCTGCACAGGCACCATGTTTCTTACATGAAAGAAACATGACAGAGTCTGCAAAGTGTTTTTTACTTTGTAGGTATTGCAGCACTCATGGAATCATGGAATAGTTTGGGTTGGAAGGGACCTTAAGGCCCTGAGCACGTGGAGATCTGTAGCAGACGACTTTCCTGTGAGGGTTTGATTCATCTCGTTCGTCAGAATGGATCGAGTTTGATCATCTGTTAAAAAGTGCCCATCTCTGTTTAAACCCACCCACTGGAGGTGTGCTTGGAGTGTGGTGGGAGCCCAGCCAGGGCCCTCTGTGGTGTTTCCAACCCCACTGCATAAAACGAGCACCTACTGAGTGGCTTTGCTGCAGAGAGTGGGAGCGTGGAGGAGGAGATGCCTCCCCTCTGCCTTGCCTCCCCCTCATTCGGTCCAGCCGTGACCTTCTGACTCATTTAGCACTTCCTTGGTTTCTGAATGTCTTTGCTGATCTGTTATCTGGAGCTGATGCCTCAGAAATGCGTCTCCGTGGGTTTCCGGGTGATGCTGCCTCTCCGTTCCCACGCTGGCACAGGCACCGGGTGCTGCAGGTGCGAAGGCAGCAGACAGGGAGTTCCACGTTGGAAAAAGGGATGTGGGAACCTGAATCCTGTTAACTTTCAGTAGGAGTTGGTCATTGCTGTTCTTTAAAGTTCCCTCTCTGGGTTAGCTGAGAAATGAATGGTTGGAGACAGAGAGAGGATAACTGTTGATTTGTCTCTGGGGATTAAATCCATGGTATGGAGGCAGAAGGTGTTGCCATAGGAAGGGGAAAAAGGGAGACTTTGGAATTGCGTTTAAACTGTTTGCAAATGTAGTCATCCAAGGTCCAGGGGATTGGGGAAAGCACAGAGACTAGTTCTGCTTCTCTCTTCCTAAAGCCACTGCAGTCCTGGCTTATACAGAAATGTTAACTTCACAGTAGTGAGCTTAATTTTTGCTTTCAATTTAGGAAAATTCAGTTTTGTCATCTTTTTGTGGTTTACTTTATGTAAAATGGTTTTTAGTGATGTGATCAAGTAGAAATTGTGTTTTGCCATTGGTTTGCAACTAAACCCGCCAGTCTTGCCCTGTCCCAGAGCCAGGGTTAAATTGTGCCGTCATTCTTGTGTTTGAGGTAATTTAGTCTGAGTATTCAGAAAGGATAAAGCAAAGTGGAAAATTTTTAATAGGCACGTTTTGGTTTGAAGCTGTAAAGAGAAGAAATGATGCTTATATGCACTGACATTAAAATATAGATTAATTCCTTTTTTCTTTTCAGTCCCTGTAGGGAGCCTGGAAAAACCTTCAGTAGCACTGCTAACCCTGATGAGAGATCTTTTATGCCAAGGTATGGGTTTTTAAATGTTCTCAGTGTATCTCAAGTGAAATTACTGACTGTGAAAACCTGGACAATTGGGGGAATTTGAGAATTGTTGTGTATGATGCGGTGCCGAGAATAAAAAGTTGCCTGAATCGTATTTGCTGTAGTGGGGAAAAGAAACCCTGAGGTTTTGTTCTGTCTTTCCCGCTGTTGTACAAAATACAAATCTGTGATTGCAGTCCACGTTTTCTAAGGCTGAGTCAAGAATGTGTCTGCCCTGATTTTTATTGTTTTAAGTCTTCTGTTATCATTTCACTTAACAGAGGTTGTGTCATCAGTTACAGCCAACAAGTTATGCAAAGCCATCAGACCACGTGCTCTTACTGTGTTCTTCAACACACTGAGCAGTGTATCTACACCTCCTGCTGCTCGTGGTTCCATCCGTGTTTGGGGGAGGAAGAAACTACTAAATACAAACCACTGCCTTCAGATGTGCTCATTTGTGCTGGGGCATTCGAATTTCACAGGGCACACGCCACGTCAGTGTGACAGCCTTGCACCCACTCTGTGCTGTTCACTGGTCTTTGTTCATGCTTCTCTCTCACCACCACCCAGATCATAAACTTGATGAGCTGGTAAAACATTTGTAACAGGAGCAGCTAATTTTTGTGCCAGCTTTATCTCCTGAAGGGCCTCAGCTGCTGTCCCCACACTGCCCTCCCCACAGCCTCTGCCTGGTTTCTTCCGCTGGTTGGGAAATACCCTGAGTGTTTTGCTGCTTTGTACCCTGATTCAGCCTCTCAGTTGCAACAGCGAAAGAAGATTTGTGCAGTTAAGAGAGTGCTGAGTGCTTGGCTGAATAAAGATGTGGGTGAGCGGGTGCTTGGAGCCATGTTTCAGGTTACAACTTCATCTGCATCCATCTCCTGGTCCATCTCAGAGATCCTTCTGCCATCCTGCCTTCACTGCCTTTCCATTTTGTGAGCTGAAAGAAAGAGGGAATGTTTTTAAGCTGAAAGAGGAGATATTTAGATGAGATATGAGGAAGAAATTTTTCCTGTGAGGATGGGGAGGCCCTGGCACAGGCTGCCCAGAGCAGTGGTGGCTGCCCCATCCCTGGAGGTGTTCAAGGCCAGGTTGGATGGGGCATTGAGCCCCCTGATCCAGTGGGAGGTGTCCCTGCCCACGGCAGGGAAGTGGAACCGGATGGATTTTGAGTTCCCTTCCAACCCAAACCATTCTCTGATTTTCTTCAAAGGGCAGAGCCTTTCACTCTTCCTTCTGGGAAGAGCTGAGCACTTTGGGGCTGATGCTGTCAATAGCTGAGTATCCATCTCTGTCACTTCCCAGGCAGCGCTTGGGACAGCAGCAGCAAAGAGACACTGCTGTTAGAGAACAAAGGAAAGAAGAGATGAATCCTGAGGTGTCAGGTGTTTCACAGTGTAGAAGCGAAGTTTGTCTGTTACTAAAGATGAAATCTGAACCCTACTAATTTATTACACCGTATTTAAAGTGGCTGTAAGGTGCTGGGTATGTTGGAGAACCAGGTACAGTGGGGATGAGGGAGCCTGGTGCTCAGGGCAGGGATAGATTGGTGTGGAACATGCTCTGTGCCCCATGGTTGTCCTGCCAAGGCTGTGCATGTATGGGAAAAGGGAGCAAGAGCAAGGAGACATGCTCAGCTTTGGCTTTATTTTCTACCACAGCATTTAGAACTAATGAGACCGGTTTCACAACATTTACAACACTAAAAATTATGTTTTTACGCTCCTCAGTGATCATATTCTTTTCTTGACTCAAAAGAAACACTTAACACCCATAATTTAATTCCGTTTAACCACTGCCTCACAGCATGTGGCTTCTCTACATGGAGCTGTGAATGGAAATGAAGGCTGCTGTGTCTGCTTGCGTTTAGGTGGGCATAAACAGTTGCCAAATGAAAAGTTGGCTGGGATGCAGCATAGTAATTTCTTGAGTGCTCTAGTCACGTTGTATAAACAGATAGCATTAACATACTTGTGAGAAAGCCATGAGATGATGAAGGCGTGTGGGGTTTACAGTAATAAGGCTCATGCGTTTCAGGATCTTGGTTTCCTGTTGCACCTGAAAAAAAAAAACATAATCAGCAAATCCTGTAGAGCAGAAATGAGAAGTTCGGCTTGTACTGCTCCCAGCTGAAACTTTCCCACAAGTATTTTTACTATAAATAAGAAGTGAAAGAGTTCACAGATAAATTTAACTCTTAACTTGATTGCTTTCCGGGTTTTTTGGGTGGGACAGACTGGGGAAGCTGAGTGTAACCTGGATCAATAAGTTGCATTTATACTTTTTAAAAAATGAACTGCCTTTTAATTTCAATGGATTATCAAGGGAAAAAGTCATTGCTAATTGGCTTTGCCCTCTCCTTCCCATCTGAAATCATGATTTTTGAAAGAAAGGAAGTGAATGTTCCTTTTTGGGGAAATTTTCAGGCAGAATAGCTTACAGCTGCCAGATTTTTAACCCAAAATGTTGTTACTGTACTTGAGTGCATGGACATTGCTTGCTCTGCTTTTAGATATTCAGCATTACCATTCTGGAGAATTCCTTCTTAGTTTGACTTAATTTCACAATTTCTATGAAGTTAAGCAACTGCAGCTCGTCGAGGTTCAAGAGTTGAAGAAAAAACAGCCCAAGGTGCTTAAAATAATGGGCTGCTGCCATCAGCTTTATTCCCTCTCCAAGGCTTGGATGAGGGAAGGGCAGTGTGGCTATGTGCCTGTAGAGCCTTGGTGCGGGCAGCCCAGCCAGGTATCTTTCTTATTCTGACTTAAAAATGAGCTTAAAGGTGTGTTAAACTGCCATGGCATTGGTGTGCCAAGTAGGCAAGGTTTCCGGTGCCATGTCCGGCTGCTGGTCCCAGTCCTGGGAGGCTCCTTTTCCCTCTGTGCGTTACAGCTTTTCCTTGGGAACTTAAATGATAGAATAAAGCCTGTCCTGATTTAATTAGATAAATTTTGTCAGGGAGTTGTCCACAGTTGCAAAGCTGGAAATAAGATCCTTGTTCCTCACAGATGATTGTTACCGGTATCGGACAAGGTGATGCCTTTCCCTACTAAACTTCTTGGAATGTGTTTTTATGTTTAAAGCCATCTCCAAACTGTAGCCAGTGAGCCCATAAATCCTGTAGCAACGTTCGTTTGAAATGCCTCTGAAAGCCATGGCCTCATTGTGCTCGTGTTTCCGAAGCCTTACTTGGGAAGAAAGCGCTGTGAGCAGGGGAAGAGGGGAAGATCCTTCGCTGCTGAGGTCATTGTTTGCCTGTGCTCCCTCGACAGGGACAGCCCGGCCTGGTGTGTAACGTAAACACAGCGTAAAGTGTTTATCACCGGCTTTGTCATTTGCCTTATTTGTCAGGGAATCTCGAGGAGTAGGAGAAGGTTTCTGGTGCTGCATAGCGAGTTGAGGGAGATGCAAGATTTCCATAAAAAGGCAGAGCCCTTGCCTGGGGAGCAGTGAGGTTCTGCCTTGGCAGCAGCAAGTGAGGCCTGACCTTTTCCAGAGAGAAGACACTGACCTAAATCCTTCCCTGCCGAGGGGAGAAGGAAACCTCTCTCCTTGCATCTTCCTGATCTGATTTTCTTGTCTGATACTCATTGTTTTATGCTGTGAAATGAAATGCTGAGCACACAGAGGACCAGCAGCAAGAGCTGGCGCTGCCGGGTGCGGCTGGGAGCGGGCGCGTGTGACTGTGTTTGTACCAGGGTGCATCCCTCCTCTTCATTCCCAAACACCAGCAGGCTGACCGGGCCAGCTTGGGCATCCCAAACAGACCCGTGGCCGCCTGCACTCAAACGCCCAGGTGGAAAAATAAAAACTTTGGCAGTTAGCAAAGAGATTTTTGTTCTCAGGAGTGCGTGGGGAAGGGGAGCGCGTTGCTCTTCCAGAAGACACTGTCAGAAACCTGTGTGTGCAGGGACCCTTTTAACTGTTGTCTCCTCTGCCTTGCAGATCGCCGCTCTCTGAACAGACCACACCATGCGTGAGTACAAGCTGGTGGTCCTTGGCTCAGGAGGTGTGGGCAAGTCTGCTCTGGTGAGTTCTGGGGAGCGGTTCTGAAACTGACAGGCAAAACTGGCCTTTCTTCTCGCAGACAATGCTCATTGAACACACTGGGATGCCTGTGTCACTTGTGGCATGTGTAGGGACTTCCACAGGATGCTGATGAACTACCTGCGTGCTGTGATTCGGAGAAGGAGCCAACAATTAATCATTGTTACGGCAATTAGCATTTAATTTCTGCATCCTTTGTGGCTCTAATATTGTAAATGAATATTTAAGTATTAAAAGCCTAACGGACACTGGGAACAGTGAGAGAAGCCTGGCTGTGTGTGGCAGTGGATCAGGGATGGTTGCAGCCTCACGTACCTTGGAGGCCGTGTGTTTTCCATCCCGTATAGAACCTGAGTGAGCAACATGGGCAGCAGAATGAGAAGTCGCCTCCAGCACATGCAGTGCAGAGGGATAGGCAGACTGATGACACTTTGCACTCTTTAAGTACTTGTATTTTTTCTAGTAAGAGGTTTACATAGCAGAGTAGATAGTAAGGCATTGTAAGAGATTTGTCACCTATTTATCACAGATCAGTCAAGCAGCTGCTACAACAAGAAAGGCAAAGAACTGGTCAAGTGTAAAGTTATCTAAAACAAGGAACTACACCTTGTTCCTTCTCACAGAAGATAGCAGCTGGCCAGCCCTTCTTGTCGTAGGCACTACTCCTTGCACTGTTTTTTATGGGCTGCTAATAATCTTGTTAAATCACTTGCAGAATCCAGGTGAACAGGATGAAACATTATTCAATTACATATGAAATTTGATGTGTTTGTTCAGAGATCTCATCCTAATCTTAACTGTATGTAGGTAGGAGTAAAATGTTTTCGACGTGCTCTGTTCTTCAACAGCAGCTCAAGCACACTGTATTACTCTTTCCATCAGCATCCCCTTGATTATCTTTCTTTTGTTATGTAGTGGTGAAAGACTCAGTAGGTAAAATAGGGCACTAATATGCTGTACATGAAAGTTAGTCAGCATCTGACATACTTGAATTTCCTTATTTGTGGTGTGAAGTCTGAGTCAGCATCCATCACCAGCCTTTTTTAAAAACTGAAATGCAAATACTTAATTCATCTGGTAAACAGAGGTTAAATTCTTTGACAGTTTTGGTGCTAAGTTAAGCATATATTATAATTCATACATAACACTCATCCGTTATGTTTTTAACAGAATAAGTGCCTATTAGCAGCTAAGTGTGAAAAATATTTACCTTTCGAGATGCCTATCTGCTTATTTAGAGGCACCAGCAAGGAGAGGTTACAAGGTGGGACTGAAAATAATTTGGAGGTCACTTTAATATTTCATTCTTTGAACTGTATAAACTGAAATGCCTGACAAAGGGGCTGGTGTTCGCTTGCAGTTCTGTGTTCTCAGTGAGAGTGTGGATCACAATATGGTGTTGTTTCACTGCAAATCCTCCTTATTGCATTAACTCTTCTGTACCAAAACGGTGCTGATGGTGCCTTTCTGGGAATGAAAGCACAGCAGAACACCCGCACCATTGCTCAGGCACAGTTATCTTGTGGCTTCTTTATAAGAGCATCTGGAGATGCTCCAAACTGAACTTGCTGCTCTGAAACGTGCGTGTGCTCTGGGTGTGCAACCCAGAGCAGCTCTGTGGAGCTCCAATATGATCTGAATTGAAATGTGGAATTTCTGCAAGGTATTTTTCTTCCACACCATACAGGTTGCCACTTCTTCTGGTTAAACTTCAAGTCATCCATATTTGGTGATTTTTATTCTTCTAAATTCTCAGGTGCTGAAACGAAGGCGTTTCTGTGGGTATCACCTTTTATGAAAACACAAGCAAGCAGTTTACATTTAAAAAAAGTTATGAAAACTTACTTGAATAAAGTGATTTTTAACAGAAACTGTGCAAATTTTATTGTAAAAAAAAAAGAAAATTTCTATTTCACTTTCTCTGCTTCACACTACTGAATTTTAACCACAGTGTTGAGTAGTTTTGGTGGTGTTGTATTTCCATAAAATGCTTCTTGCTCAATGTTCATGTTCATTCAGTTAATGTTTTTTCCTTTCCCCCTAGACTGTACAGTTCGTTCAGGGAATTTTTGTTGAAAAATATGATCCAACAATAGAAGATTCATACAGAAAGGTAAAATAACATCATTTTTATTTCTTTCAAGTCTCATAGAGTTTCCTTCTTTTTAATAATGCAACAAAAGCTTATTGGAATGAGAAAGGTCTTTTCTGGGAAGCAGCAAGAAAGGGATGTGTAGGAAAGCTGGTTTCACTGGCTCAGGGCATCTGGATGCAGTCACACCAGTTGTATCAGCTACTGTAAAGTTGATTTATCAGGAAATGACAAATTTTGCTGTTAATTGGACTCCTCCCTAGCTAAGTTCTAACAGGAGAATTAACCCTCTCTTATTCCATACACCGAAGAGCTTTCACTTCCAGTCTGCGGTGACTCCAGTTGAGGTAGTTGGAGGCTGCAGCTCTCCCGTTTTGCCTCTTTTCTCTGTTCAGGGTTGCCCAGAGCTCAGCCTGGTGCTTTCTTCTGAGCCATGACTGCATTCCCCTTGTGCTGTGGGGCTGGCAGACATGTCTGCCTGTCCTGCCAGTGCTTCCCAGCGATGCCTGGGGACAAGAACAGCTCAACCAAAGCAGGGGCAGGCTGTCGCTCAGATCTGTGTGCTGGAATTTGACATAATTATTACTTCAAAACTTAAAGCTGTGTGCATGCTATCTGTAGCAGTTCTTATAAGGACACATGCACCATTCGTCACAGTAGGTTACGGCAGTGCAGCATAGCAATCGTATTTTGTTGATTTCTTTTAGGAACGGCTGTTTTGCCAAGTGTGTTCTGCTTGGTTTGCAGGATATACAATTCTTTACAGCTGGTTTGGATGCAGGCTTGTAATTCCTGAGCAAAAGTCCTTGTCAGGATCCCTGACGTGGTTGAGTTGAGTAATTCTACAACAGAGCTGCTTTCTTCCCTCGATTGATGTCAAGTCGTCCATTGTTTTACAGACCACATAAATGTTGCCATATTAAAGGCACCGAGACAGAAAACAAAACCATTGAATACTTGTTCCTATGATGATTAAATGTAAATTGCATATGAGTTCTGCTGTCAAATTTATTTGGCTTTCCTAGATTTCTCTTTAATTCTCAGTGAGTGGGAGACGCGCTAAGCTTCGCTGTGAGGATCACAAAATATTTTGCTTTTTCTTCTCTCCCTTACTTGCTTCTCCCCCAGCAGCAATGGAAAATGGAGGTTTAAGGTTCTGTCATTTCTAGGAGCGGATTTTATCTCAGTTAAATTGGGATGTTCACAATGAGCTGTTTATTTAGGCCTTTATAATTAGCAGTCTTGGAGCATAAGTGAACCCAAATGCCTGCCCTGGGGTGTAATTAATCCTCAGACAGCGGTGCCTCTGCCTCTTATCTGCCCCATTTCTGACTTCTTAGTTTTAAGTGTGTTTTTCCTCCCCTTTTTCCCCCAGCAAGTGGAAGTAGACTGTCAGCAGTGTATGCTGGAAATCCTCGATACCGCAGGGACAGTGAGTATAACCTCTTTTTGTACCTGGGGTGATGTTCCTTTGTTAGGAATGAAGTGAGGTGTTGAGTAGAATAATCCTGCCCAAGCAAAACTAATAGATCACCTGCAGTGATTCAAATGGGACAGTTGTGTTAAGTAACCCAAACCAGTGCTGTGAATGGAGCTTCTGCAGCGTTGTGAGCCCATTCCCCAGCTGGTACCCCAGTGCTGAGACACAAGGGGTGGTGCATCCTGTACCCCCTTTTTCTGCCATCCACCATCGTTGTGCTATCAACACATTGATATGGGATAATTTTGCAAGTGGCTGTAATACCGAGGCACAGATGGAAGGAATGCCTAGGGATCACCTCCCAGCATGAGTGCACATCACAGCAGGAGGGCACGCTTCCTAAAAGTCCATTTTATTTAGAAAGCTTTGGAAATTACAAACAGCAATACAAACGTGTGGAAGCAGAAGTCATTGTTACATGGTTCTGGTAAAGCTCCTTTTAACTGGACTGGACTCTGGTCCAGTACAGCTTTTTCCAATCTGCGTTCCATTGCACTGGACATTTGAGTCATTCTTGTGCTGGAGCTGCCTGTGATGTCACTGCCTGATTCTGAGAGGGTCAGGTACTGCCCTCCCACTCGTGCTCACAGTAAACTGTCCGTGTGTGACACCCAGGCCTGTTTCAATATCGTGGTAGAGGAGAAACCGAATTCCCAGTCCATGTCTCTTGTCTGATGGCAAACTCACGCTTAACACTGTATCAGAAAATAAATGAAAGATCACTACAAGATAAGCCAGACAAATCCTAACACCTCGTGTCATGGCTTGGAGTGTAAAACAGTCGACCTGCAGATACATTTTTATTGCAGCTCTTGATCTTTTCCCCCTATTTTGAGAAGCTTTTTCGTCTATTAGAGCAAGAAAAGCAAAGGGCAAGAGATGTGTTAATGGCTTTATTAAATTTTCACGCTCTGGTGAATCCCTGCAAGGGGTGAAAATGTAGAGACGTGCTGGACTGTATTCTTGTCTCTGTTACAGTAAAGTATTCCCCTGTAAAGGTTCATTAGCTGTGTTCACTGGCTAATTACTTTTTAAAATATTTGATTACAGGAGCAATTTACAGCCATGAGGGATCTCTACATGAAGAATGGCCAAGGGTTTGCACTAGTATATTCCATAACAGCACAGTCCACGTTTAACGACTTACAGGACCTGCGGGAACAGATTTTACGGGTTAAGGACACTGAAGATGTGAGTAGAGAATTTGTTCCTTTGTAAATGGATAAAATGCTTTGGTAACTAAACAACCAAATTTGAGAGCAAGATGTCTTTCTAAGAGTACTCTTTGCTGTATAGAACAGTTTTGAAGTAAGTTTCCCTTGCATTTTTTAATTTTCTGGATTTTTTGAGGTCCAGTGCTGGGGTGGGATGAGCACAACCCAGGGCTACTGCTTTCTCTTCTATCTTCCTTGTCTTGTATCCTGATTGTGTGCAATGACTTTGGTTCCCACCTTGGTTTTACAAGCCAAACTTGTATTTATGCAAAAGTGATTTCCATTTAGGTAGGGATTATGCTTGCATAAATTCCTGGAAGCACAAGTCCTTTATCAGCCTCTTGGTCAGAGCCCAGCGCTCCGTTCCGCTGCGCTCGCTGCAGGGGGATTTGCACTGTAAGCTGGTCGAGCCCAGGGGACAATAGAGACCAGTGCTTTCGGGTTTATGTCAGCGATCTGATTGAATTATTAACATGCATTTATTTATTCTATGTACAGGGGGTGTTACTTGTTGAATCCAAGCCTGGGAACTTTTCAAGCAGTGTTCTGTAGAGTTAGGAAAGCACGCTTCTTCCTGTGTTGAGTTGTAGAACGTCTCTTAAAATCTAAATACTTAAACCATTACATTTTGTACGCCTAACAAAGCTTAAAGTCTAGTCTTTTACATGAAATAGTAAATGATCCTTATGGCTGTAAATAGAAAAATTAATATTGAGCGTAGTTGAATTGTGAAGAGACTACAAATATTAACATTGAAGCAGATTAAAAACGTACAATGTGTTGTGAGGTACCAAAGGAAGTGGATGATAATTTATTTTCCAGCTGGAAAGTGCTCATTTTCTGGTCAAAGAATTGACTGCTTCAGGAAACGGAGCGGGTGCACACCCAGTGTCAGCAGTTCTGTAGGTTTTGTGCTTTCACACAGCGTGAGGAAACAGGATGCTCCCGCTGCTGGCTGCACGCGGAGCACTGCGACGCGTCCTGTGGATCCTGCTGTGCTCCCGCGTTTCAGAATGCGCCTTGGGCTCTGTCATCCCCTAAGGTCCATGAGATGAAGGCTGTAAAAGCAACCTTCACAATTATTTATAACCCACAATTCCCAGCACAGAGAGTCCTGAGCTGCGGGCCTGTCTCCAGGCTGGAGCTGGGGAGCCGTGGGAATCGGGCTGGGTGCCCTTGGGAAGGGTCCTGCCGGAGGGGCAGGCAGCAGCTGGGACTGTGCACACCCTCGTCACTGTGGGAGTATGGAAGTGGCACCTGGGGACAGTTTGGGATTCATAGATGGAGTTCTTGAGTGCTTTGGGTGTTTATTGTTGTTTGAGGGCTTTTCTACCTGTTTGTGACATCTTGGTGGGCTGCAGCCATGGCTAAGACTGCCTGAGAAGCATGGAGAGCCTCCTGGAAGTGCATATCGGGACGTTATTCATGAGGTCTCTCAGTACTGGTTTTGATCTCTTTGCCCGATTTCTACCTCTGAAAGTTTTAGTTCAATATCTCAACATAACTGACGAGAGCCAGTCTCCTGCTGCTCACTCACTAGTGCTTACCCTGACACTTTGAGACAAATGGATTTATAGTTACTGAGCAGAGTGTTCTTGGCTCTCCGCACGGTGCCAGCACCTATGGTCACAGCCCTGGCGAGGAACCACAGAGCTGCAGCTGAGCCAGAGCCCTGGCCATTCTGTTCCCCCGGTGCCTTTTGGGGTAGGGCTGTCCCCAGACTCTGGGTGAGCCAAGGGACCCCTCCTTTCCACACAGCCTGATGCAAACACTAAGCAGCATTTACCACAGCCAAGGTCGTTTTCCTACAGTATTAAATGTCTCTGCTTCTCTGTAGGAAACGTCACAAGGATTATGGTTTCCCCAAGGTGCTTTGTCCTCGTGCAAGAATGAGAAGGTGACTCACCCAGACAGTTTAGAAAGCCAGCAGCTCAAGGAGAGGGACAGCTGCCCTTTCAGCATTGTCCCAAACAAATAATTTGTCTGTGTTTGCATCACGGGTGTAGGATGAATCTTTTGAACGCGTAGCAAATGTTTATTTTAATACCACAGAAGATTATTTATTGGAAGTGATGTACTTTCAGGAGCTGAGCTGCAAGGGTGTCATTAGTTGGAAATTTTAATTATTATAAAACGAGGACTTTGTGCCTTTTGTAGTGAACGTCTTCTCTGTGTGTGCAGAACGTGTCAGCAGTGTGGTGTCGTGTTGAGATGAGAGACAGGTGGGCTTGTGCACGGGACTGAGGGAATACTTTACTGCAGAGGACTATTCCCTTTTTATTCTGTGCCCAGGGCAGCGCTTTGCAAAGGGGCTTCCATTGGTTGTTGTGTGGCTCAACGCCAGGCTGACAGGACAGGTCAAAGGGGCTGGACCAGATAGGCTGCCTGTTCTGTTCTCGACAACAGGCTGAGCTGCCACATGGAAGTCCTGAAATGCATTTCAGTAGTAAATTAAGATTTTAAGCAGAGTGGTGTTGGATGTGCAAACTAGAAAATAAATCTTTACTAACTTAGACTGTGCTGAAATATCACAGTTCAGTTTTATGATGTCTTCCAGGTGCTTAGTCCTTAGTGAACCAGGGCGTCCATAGTACGGACTTCATTCAGCCTGTTCCCAGCAGGCATCTGGATTCCAGTCTGACCTATGAACCTTGCTGAACCTTGGTGTTTATGGGTTTTCACATTGTCTATTGTCTTCCTCGCATGTCTGTGTGAGCCACAGCATTACAGTTGTTGTGCATTAATGTGCTGATGCTTCTCTTGTTCTTGCTTGTTTCCTCTTCAGGTTCCGATGATTCTGGTCGGCAATAAATGTGACCTGGAGGAAGAGCGTGTAGTTGGCAAAGAACAGGGTCAAAACTTAGCAAGACAGTGGTGTAACTGTGCCTTTCTAGAATCGTCTGCAAAGTCTAAAATCAATGTTAACGAGGTAACTATCTGCTGTTCCCTTGACTTTTATACTTCAGCATGGATCCCTCATTAAACAACGCAGTCCTTCATGTTCCCTGTGTTTCTTGATCAGGAAGATTCAGGATGGTTCTGAAATCTTAGCCTAAGAAAGGCTGTGTGTTTAGGTGCTGCTTTTTATTTGTTGTAAGGATATCTGTTCCTTTTTCTTTGAAGAAGTTATCCACCATTTACAGAGAAGTGCTGTCTATAGCCTGTGCCAGAGGATGTGAATAGCAGAGGGTCTCGAGTAAGCCTGGATAACTGGGTGACTCTTGGCTTAGATAAAGTTTATCTGAAGTGTATTCTTTTCAAGATAGCTGCTACTGCTGCTCAGAGCGTGGGTTGTGCCCCACTGTGTTCCATGTCACGTTGCACAGTGCTGACTATTGTTATTGGAAGTATTTGCTTTTCACATTCCTGTGATGTCCGTCTGCTCCAGCTGACATCCCATCACTGTCCTCCTTGGGAAAGGCAGGGACTTACTGAGACTGTGTCCAAACATGGGTCTGTCTAAGCAGAAACACCTTTAAGGTTGGTGTGCCTCTTGCCTCTGGCCGAGGCAGTGTGGGTCTGCTGAGAGAGCTCTGCTTGGCATCAGACACTGAGTTTTTGTTCTCTGCTGTGAATTATCTGGCTGTGACAGAGGCCAGGCTTCAGCCGCAGGAGCTAAGGTGACCCCAGCGAGCACTGCTGGTTCGGTGCCAGGAGATAACCAGGCCCGTTTAGGAGGCCGTGTGATAAGGAGGAGCAGTAGGATCCTGGACTGGACCCAGTGTTCGTTTGGCAGCCGGCGGGACATGCGCAGCGCTGCGTCTTCTCGCTGGGAAGGGAGCTCCAGGCTGCAAGAATTGCAGCTTCTGTGGTCAGGATTGGCCGAGCTGCCGTGCACATGAATCTGACCTGGTAAATACAGCTCTCCGAGCTCGACTCTGCCAGCAAGGGTTATTTTTATGTGTGTGTCTGATCTGTAGTAAAACCGGGACCATTAATAAACAAACCAATGGCTCAGTCACTGCAGAAATCACCATGGAGTAAATCAAATTCTATTTCATTTGTATTTCCTCAATTTGAGACTGATTTCTCATTAGGCAAAGGTGCCTTAAAGCTCTCCTGCGAGCTGTGCAGGAAAGGGGATTCTCCAGGAGGCAGTGCTGAGCTGTCCTGAGGCGAATGCGTGCCCGTGGTTTCCACACAGCATCCTTAATGTGTGAATCCTGTCTCCCCATATTTCCCTCTCCTGCCTCCAGTGCGACTCAGATCAGAGAGAACAACATTATTACCTGGAAGATTTGTTTCTGGCTTTACTGTGATCTTAATTTTCTGGGTTTCTGACAGTTTATATTTTCTAGTTATGAAAAGCATAAAAGCTGGGGAAATCAAAACACCACAAATAAATGACTTATTGTGCTGGGTTTATGTTTGTTCTGCTGGTTCACAGACTGGGGAAGTGTTTGCGTGATTCCGGGTTTGGGGGGCTTTTAGCTATTTTTGGGCTTGCTAACTATGTTTAAAATCTGGGCTGAAGTGTGATAAATGCCTGGGTGTATTTGCTGGAAGTGAAACAAACCTTTTATACCGATAGTGAGTGTTTAATACAGATGTATATATTTAATACAGGCTTCATTCAGTGCCCATTCTGTGCTCACAGTTAGTGCTAGCACTTGAATTATCCAGCTTCAGGGTTTTTCCCCCTCCCTTAGCCTTGGGAAGGTAAGAGGGTTCTACTTCTAAGCATTCCAGGATCTCGTTTCCTGGAGCAGAGGTGGTTGGCACCTTCAGAAATCCAGACACATCATAACTACCTTCAAATCATCCTAGCTCTTGCCTATAAAAGCTCAACACTGAAAGCTGGTTTGCATCAGCATAGGAGATGCCACTTATTAATTGGTTTCTCCTACAGAAAGTATTTCTTTCCATCTGTTTTGTTCACTTTTGAACATCTTGGCTGTGTCCATCAGAGAGTACAAACTGTCATGCTCATTCCATTTGAAACTGTTTAACTGTGCTTCTCCATGGAGGTGACAGACAGAAAACCTGAAATTTCCAGTTGTAATTTTTTATAAAATATTTCTATGTCTTCTGAATTTCTTTGGAATCAACAAGAATTTGTGAGCTGTCAACCGCTCCAGGAAGGTAAAAAGTAAACAGGGTCAAGGGTGGAGCCTTCAGAAAGGTTTAAATGTTTCTACTCGCTACTGTGACCCAGCTCCAAGCATATTTGCAAAGCTTGTTTTGCTATAAATGGGTTGGGTATTGCTGGGAAAACAACTCACAGCAAAAGTGCTCACAAGAAACTTGTCTCTGAAGCTGAAAGGGGCCCCTGTAACCATCCGCTCTGGAAATGCCTGCATTCAGGGCAGATGTTTTTCTTCTTGATGTTATTAATAAACTCCAGAGATTTAGACCAGGCAGAAAGGTGAAGTGGTTAACAGCTTGAATCTGGCAAGGAGCAAAACGAAGACACCCTGTGCAGCGGGTGAATGAAGAGCACTTTTGAAGGTGAAGGCCAAGGACAAAGGATGAAAGGATGCCCAGGATGAGGAATGCCTTTCCTCATGGTGAGAACACACTGCTGGTGCAGAGACACCCAGCAGCCCAGGGAACACCAGGGAGAAGATGATCCTTAAGGGTACCATGCCTGCCTCTTAAACTTTTTTGTCATTCCCCGTGTTTCCAAAGCAAGGGATTCATTGCTGTGCTCTTCTGAAACCTTTGGTCTTACGCAGCTGGAAGGAGAGAGCTGTGTGCTGAGGGTACGAGTTTACAGCTCCCTTACACTCTGCACTCTTTTTCTGTAAGCAGTTGCTTGAGAAACACATTTAGCTAAATACAGGCAGTTTAATTGAATTTCTAAGACTGCAGCCACCAGGAGAGGGTTTCAGCTTGCCAACCTGCCTAATTTTTGACACTTGCATAGTGTTTTATCACTTTGATTTCTTAGTTTGTGCTTTTGATTTTCAGATCTTTTATGACCTGGTCAGACAGATAAACAGAAAAACACCAGTGGAAAAGAAAAAGCCTAAAAAGAAATCTTGTCTGCTGCTTTAGACTCCCATCGCGCAGCAGCTCTGAGCCAGGTAAGAGGTGTCTGAATTCTCCCTACAGCTCAGGGGATGGGACCATGAGCTGCTCCCAACAGAGAGAGGACTCCCTTCACTTCCGTCCACTCCTCTTCCTTCTGTGTACTCCCAAATACAAAATTCCTTCCCGTTCTGCTGTTTTAAAATAGTCAGTTCCACTGGCTGACCTGGCAGAGAAACATCTGCTTCTCTCCCTTTGCCCTTTTGCTTGGGTTGATGAGGAGCAGTGCAGGAACTCACCGAGACGGGCAGGGGCTTCCCTTTTCCTCTTGCAGATTCTGTCTTATGACATTGCGCTCTGAGCCACCATGACTCAGTTTTGCTTCCTTTTTGTCCTCTATTGAATTTGTGAGCATCTGTGTCACTTGTGCCATTGTTGCAGCTGCTGTCTCAGCCCTAGGTGATACGGGAGGACAATCCCAAATGGGTCTGGGTGGGACCTGGATTCCAGTGGCACCAAAATAAAAGGCTGCCTACCAAAAAACCACCCCAAAGCAAAAAGGAAAACAACAAACCCACCCCAAGGTTGGACAGAGCTATAAATAATCTTCCTGTGTATCTTGGCAGGGTGCTCTGTGTTCTTACAGCTGTTCTGTCGTGCTCCTGAAAGGAAACAGCATTTCTGTGGCTTCAGGTTTTGTACAGGAATGTCCCCCTGGCTGCCCCATGAGCTCAGGGTGCTCCGGTGCTCTGAGCAGAGGCTCCGTTCAGAGGCAGAGGAGGGTGCACGGTGCATGGCCCATCTCAGCACCAGGGAGTTAGAAGTGGTCAGAAGGGAAGCAGACTGTCTGGAACGGCTGTTGTGGCGCAGAGCACGCCAGGGCAGAGGGTCAGCCAGGGCAGAGGGTCAGCCAGGGCAGAGGGGCAGCCAGGGCACTCTGCTGTGCTCCAGCCCCGCAGGGACCATCCAGGGAGGGATGAACGCTGGCCGTGCCAGCTCTCGGCAGCATCTTCAGCTGCACAGGCTGTCACTTCTGATGGCTTCTGTGGCCTGGCAGCACTGTGTTCTACTCCTCAGTTCCTTAAATAGGTGCAGTGTAGCTGGCAAAATAGCTCAGGTGCTCTTTTCCTACAGCATTTAAGAGAAAGCCCTGGTCACAGAAGGATTTCAGGGGTGATTCTTGAAAGCAGGGAGCTCTCTGCCTTCTGCTGGTTCTGAAGTTTGTGCTGTAAATGGTGATTTCTGTAGGCTAGGTGTGATTGGGATAAGCAGGGCTGTGCAGTTAACCCAGCCTCTGATGACTTGTACTTAATTGAGTGATGAGTTCCTGATCCTGAGCTTTGAATGCCAGAAAATAGCAGCTAAGAGTGGTGGAGAAACAATGGCTTTAGGAAAAGAAATACTTGAGTGCCTCTCAAGTGGCTTTTCCTGTGCTTCAGGTGATGTGTTTGAATTTAACTAGTGTGGGGTCAGCCAGGACAGCTCGTGGAGAGGCTTGCCCAGGTTTGACAAGCTCAGCTGCTGTTGTTATCGGAGCAGCAGGACGGGGTGGTGGCTGTCAGGCACTGTCCTGCTCCAGTCAGGATAAACCATGCCCTTGTTTTGTAGAGCAACAGTTTCCAGTGTCTTTCTTCATGTACCTCTAAATCATAGAATCATGGAATGGTTTGGGTCACAAGGGACCTCAAAGCCCATTCAGTTCCAACCCCCTGCCATGGGCAGGGACACCTCTCACTGGGCTCAAAGCCCCATCCAACCTGGCCTTGAACACCTCCAGGGATGGGGCAGCCACCACTGCTCTGGGCAACCTGGGCCAGGGCCTCCCCACCCTCACGGCAAAACATTTCTTATCATGGCTTACAACTCCCTAAAAGGAGGTTGTAGTGAGGTGGGAGTTGGTCTGTTCTCCCTGGTAGCAACTGACAAGACAAGGGGAAATGGGCTCAAGATGTGCCAAGGGAGATTTAGGTTGGCTGTTAGGAGGGACTTATTTTCTGAGAGGATTGTCAAGCATTAGAAGAGGCTGCCCAGGGAGGTGGTTGAGTCCCCATCCCTGGAGGTGTTTAAAAGATAAGTAGATGTCTGGTGGCTGGTTCGATGGTTGGATTTGATGCTCTTAAACGTATTTTTCAACTGAAACCATTCTGTGATTCTGTCTCCTCGGTGGGATAAGAAAGGTGCATCCCATCACCTCTTTTTACTTTGTCCAGATTGCAGGAATGAAGAACTGTTGCCTCAATGGAAAGTGCCAGCATTCCCGAACTTCAAAACCTTATGGAAATTAATAACATATCTGAAGAAGCTTCTCCTGTTTTTGTATACTACAAGAGGAATTTAGATCTTAAAATGGTTTGCACACAGTCCCTGGAAAAAAAAGCAATTGCTCTGTGTATCTCTCTTGGAAATTTAAGACCATAGTTTTCCTCCTTTGCAATAGCAGTTAACAGACATGAAAATAAATATCATTGACTCTAGTGTATGATTATACAAAGGAGCATGAATACATTTCAAATGTTAGATATTGCTACTATAATTAAAATTTCATATTGACCCCTTTATCATAGGTCCTCCCCGTCAAGCACTAAAAATATCCCACGGTTATATTTTGTATCTATAACTATAGATATATATATTATCAGAAATGTCCCTTTGAACTCACTGCAGCAAATAACTTTTTGAGTCATTGACTTCATTTTATATTTAAAAGTTACGGAATATCATTATTTTCATTCTGCCATATTCTAATTAAAAATGTTTGTGCATAATGCTTTGGAAAAATGGGTCTTTTATAGGAAAAAACTGGGATAACTGATTTCTATGGCTTTAAAAGCAAAAAATATATAATATACTAAACCGACTCTAATATTGCTTCTTGTGTTTTACTGTCACAGATTAAATTACAGCTTTTATGAATGATTAAATTTTAGTACATTTTCATTTTGTTTCTGTGTTTTTGTTATGGTTTCCAGGCTTTGGGGTTCATCCATGTTTTGTGAACTCCTCTCCCATTCTGGTAGATGTTTTGTTACAGCAGATGCCACCCATGGGTCGTTCTGCCGAGGCAATGTCTCCACACAGCCTCCTTGTCGGTTGTATTTAATTACAAAAGGCCTCTTTTAATTACTTTTTAATATTCTTTTGAGTGTCTAAAGTTTGTATTCTGCTGAAATATCTCCTCTGTACAATTAACCTTGAATGTACGCATTTGGTTTAACACTGTGTCAAGGTCTGACCTTTGCTTTGATCTCTGGTGTCACATGACCGTGGGTTTTGGGGTGGAATCCTCACTTTGGTGATGCCACCACTGGGTGGGATGAGCTCTCACGGTCAGCGTCTCGACACGAAGCTGTGGAGTCGACACTTGGTTCTGTGCAAATACAATTCCAATGGATCAAACAGCTGGTTTCTGTTTTTAGACTTTTCCCGATTGGCTTTTTGTTTCATTTCGGGTTTGTTTGTGTTTTTTAAATACCTGTTGCTTTCATGAAGTTTAAGAGAGCAGGATGTGAAGAGCCCCACGGGTGCTGCACCTCGATCCTCCTACGGATCCACAGGAGCTGCCTTCGGGACCGGTGGGACCCAAATCCCATCCTCGTGAGATGCTGTAGGGATTCCTGCGGTGCTGGAGGATTCGCTCCTGCTTCACTTCTGAGTAAGTGAGAAGAGAAATGTATCTTCACAGTGGAGACATCCCAGGACAGAGGGTGTCCTGGTGGTTTGAATGGCAACCCTAAATGTAATACCTGGTGAACAATCATTCCTGGAGCCACTCTGCAGTTTTACTGGAAACCAGGGAGGAGAAATTTCTATAAA
This sequence comes from Tapera naevia, assembly GCA_033556795.1. Classification (NCBI taxonomy): domain Eukaryota; kingdom Metazoa; phylum Chordata; class Aves; order Cuculiformes; family Neomorphidae; genus Tapera; species Tapera naevia. The sequence continues at coordinate 32,827 of JAUMJJ010000601.1, read as the reverse complement.
CAGGTTTTTCTAGAGCTGTGTTACTGATGCAGCTGTTGAATTACACAGAGATCCCAGATTCTAAATGCAGCCCAACCAAGACTGGATGCAAATAGTTGGATGACGACAATGTGAACACATCTGCCTACTTACAAGCTTCTAGGACAAACGTAGTTACTTAGCTGGTTGTCTTCAGCATACCTATGCGCCCCCTTTTTCCAGAGGGGCAGGAGCATGGTGTCTGCAGGTTGATTATCTTTACTAAATGTACAAATATTTTAGTAATAAAGTAATTTTAATGTACCTGCTGATTGCTAGCGGTCTCTTCTGTACAGACAGAAACCTAACTGTAATTTTCTGGTTGCAGCGTGGTGGGTAACCCCATCAAACCTCACTTCAAAAAAGTCGAGTGTGTTTTATAGGGAAGAGCTGGCTGCGTTATCTCCCGCCCGCAGAGCTGGGGTGTGCAGTGATGGGGGGACCTCAGCCTGACTTGGCATCTCAGCAGTGTCCCCCTGTCTGGTTGTTCCTGCCCTGCTATTGCTGGGTCTGCTGAAGGCAAGTTCAGCCTCTTCCCTGGCATTTTTTTGTCTGGAGCAGAATCTGCCTGGAGCACAGCCTGCTGAGCAGCGGGGTGGGCATCCAAAGGGCACTGATGGTGGTTGCAGTGGGTGCTCCTGGGGAGCTGGATCTGCTCCCCTCTCCCCATCTCCTGCAAAAGCTGGAGCACAAGAGGGGTTTGTAGTCGATGTGGGTGTCCCAGAGAGGCAGGGCTGAGCCTGGGGTGCTCTCCGAGTGTCACAGTGAGCAGTAACTTTGGTGTAAGCCAGAGGGGCAGAGGTTGGAGTGGAATGGAAACACTTCCCAAGGTTTTTGGCTTTGCCACTAGATGGTGGTGTCGGGAAGACATCAGGGGCTGAGAGGGGCTGGGGCGGTGAAGGTGCTGAATTCCGTTACATCAGAGTGAAAATATAATCGCTGGGAGGGTGAAACCACGGTTCCTGCTGAGGCTCCGGTGGTGGGAGGACAGTCCTGCTCCAGCACTTCCCGGTCTGCTTCAGTCAATGAGTTGGTTTTCTCACTGGATGAGATGTTTTTGCCTAATGGATTTTAGCCTTTGGATGTGCTGCCACAGGTGTCAGGTAGTTCTATATCCAAATGTGTCCTGAAGCACTTGGTGTTCAGTGTTTCACTGGGTTGAAAATCAGTTTACAGAAGCATGTCCTAAGGAAAGGGTAAAATAAAAACCTTCCAGAAGCAGCTGCACTCTTCTGTGTTTGACCAGTGTCCACTCAAGCAAAGTAACATTTTGCTCTGAGGAAAGAAACACATTTACAATTTCAATGAAGCCCCACAGCCCCCAAAGCCATCCGGCTTCTCTGTGTGGGGGTTTGAGCTGTGCCCTAATTCAGTGATTCACTGCTCTCTGTACAAATGTGCTTCTCTTAACTTCTCCACCTATGTTTATCAATCTATTTTTGGTGTTATCCAAAGGTCATTTCAAATCACGTTTTCCCATCTAGTATGGGTTGGATCAGGTGGTGACTGCCTGGTAGTGCCCTGCCTCGCTGGAGTGTTGTAACGACAAGATTTGATGTTGATCTGAACACACAGCGAAGCAGGAGCTGTGGGAGGAGATGTCGTGTCATCTCCAGAGAGAGCAGTGATGCTGAGGGCTGTGAGATCGGATCGGCTGCCTCAGCTGTATTCACTCTCAACGTCGCGGAGTGTGCTGTTGGGAGGTCTCACAACACTACGTTCAGAGTTAATCTTTGCAAAATCACCCAAACTAATGAATATTTTATTTATTTTGCCAGGTCTGGGCACTGGAGAAGTGAAATTGAGCTTTACAGCAGACCAGGTGTTATTCAGTAAATAACCAGGGACGTTCCCGGCCGCCTCCCCGCTGAGTCTGGTGTCCTCGCAGTGATGTTCCATGCCCCGACTCCCAGTGTGGTGCTGAGGCTGCCTCTGCTCTCCCTGGGAAGAGAACCACAAATGCAGAGCCAGTCCCTGTGCAGGAGGAGGGAGAGGAGCTGCTCTGGAAGCTCCCCAGCAGCACAAAAGGTGCTCAGCAGTAAAACCAGCGCTCGGCTGAGCTCGGTGCCTGCGGCTTTCCTGGACTTGAGGGTATTCAGTGGCCAAGGTACCGTGTGATGTTCTGTGATGGTCTCACCTACCACTCCCCTGGAAATCCAGTTCCTCGAGGGTGGCTGCTGGGAGCAGGGACAGGAGCTGCTCCTGCCTCACCTCCAAGGGTTCCTGCTGTGCCTGTGCTGTGCAGGAATTCCCTGCCCATGGTCAGAGCCGGGGGCGGGCAGGTTTGGCCAACGCGTGCCTGTGCTGCTGAGGGCTCCGAGCTCCGTGCAGCCCCAAGCCAGCTCTAATTAGAGGCTATGCCAGGGCTAATTAGCCAGGCTGTGAGCTCGCAGTAGCCCTGGCACAGAGCTGTGCTAATGTGGCTGCTCCTGGCTGAGGCCGGGCTCTGGCCTTTCGCTCAGTTATTTGCTAACCCCAGTGTTGGGAAACAGTGCACGTGTCGCCCAGGGACTGACAGGAGCCTCTTCTCCCTCCTTTGCAGAGAACTTGTGTCCCAGGAAGCTCAGCTCGTGCCTTGCATCTGTCAGCAGCAGGCAGGGCCGGAGCGGTGAGCGATGCTCCGTTATCCACATTGTCCTGGAGCCTCTGTCCCTCATCTCCAATGGGAAGCGCTCTGGAGGGAGTGGCAGCAGCACAGGTCAGATGTTTTGGACAAGTCAGAGACAGAGCTGGAATTGCAGCCTGTGCTGGAGTCCGAGGTGCCCGTCCTGCTGGCTTGGCTATGCCAGCTCTTGAGTAAATCCCAATTGCTCCATGCCCTTTTGGGACAGAGGGATTGCTCAGACCAGCACGTCTCCTCCTCCGTCTCGCCAGCCCAGGCAGGAGCCAGAGTGCAAACATCCCTGGCCTTTTCTTTGGGTGGTGCTGCTGTTTGAGGCCAGCAGCCAGCCCCTCGCTGGCACATCCTGCTGGCTCGGAATGGGGAATAAGGAGCCTGTTGTGCTGCAGAGGGGGGTGCTGGGGCGCTGGCAGCGCTCCCGTGCTGTGTGCCCGCGGGGGCACGGCCGCGGCACGCGGGCTGGGCGGCAGCTGCTCCCCACGGCCCAGGAGCCAGCAACAAAGGACAGATTCACGGGCTGAGCACACTGGTGCATTATGGAGCTGAGCGAGGCTGCACTGGGGCAGCCTCTTGCCTCTGGCAGAGGGTGACGACCACCTTGTGCTGTACAGGACCATCTCCGCTCGCAGGATGCTGCAGGGATTAATTTCCATGGAGCAGCCAAGAAACCTGGGAGAGCTCTGGGAGTCCTTCAGAACAACCCCACAGAGAGCAGCTGCCGAGCTCCTCCACAGAATAGGGTTTAATCATTTTGCCTTCTTTTCTGCAAGTGTTTTAAATACAAATCCAGTTTCTTGCAACCCATTTTGGAGGTGAGTGAGAGCACGTGGCACTGCGGCTCTGCTGTCCCTTCCTACCCAAGTTGTTATAAACCATCAGACAAACAGACATCAGTTTCCCTGTCCTCAGCCTTCTCCACGGTCGGGGCAGGGATGGAACATTTTGAGGGCCACAGACATCCAGCATCCATCGACTGTTTTTCATTTGGCTTTGGAAATGAGCTGTGTCAAGCTGCTGTGTCAGCGTGGCTTAACTTCACAGGAGAACTCATTTGATTTGAAGCACTGCACGTTATTAAACATGACTGCATGGGCTGCCCTGCTATGAGAAATGATATTTGAAATGAGGAAGACCTTGGTCCTCTTTTGCACTGGTCAGAGTTACCCTGCAGGAAGAGGGAAAGGCACAGTCTCATCCTGGAGCGAAGGGCAGAGGCTGCACTTGGAGAAAACAGCAGCGAAGCAATTGGCCTGGAGGGTTACAAAGACAAATGGGAGCATCTCTTATGTACGTGGGATTCTCTCCTGTAACTGCACATTGGCCAATGGGCTTGGTATTGGCTTGTGCAGGAGTACCAGAAACCTATCAAGGAACCTAAATGGCAAACAGAAGCCTCTTGTTTTCCAAAATCCTATTAGAAATGTACATGAATTTCAATGGAAACAGGAGGAAGCATCCACATTCTGCAGGACTTTTGCACAGGGAGATGTTTGTCCTGTCACAGGCTCTACTCGAGCAAATAACACGTTTTACTGGCCTTGGAGGGAAGTTTTCTGATCTAAATGTGTTGATTTAGTTCTGCTCTGAAAATCCATTCATGTCCCTGGTGCATGGGGAGGATGAATGGGCCCATCGGCCCCCAGCTGCCGCGCAGCCCCTCGCTGCTGGCTCTCAGGTCACTTGGGGCTGAACAAGGGCACCTTGGGTTTGAAAGAAATACATGGAGATGCCTCATCTGTGCTGAGGCCAGTGAGGCACAGAAGCTTAGCACGTGTCCGTCCATCCATCCATCCATCCTCATGGAGCTGGGGCCCAGGACCAGTGGTATTCCCTGCCTCTGAGTTGTGTTTATTTGACTTTATATGGCTGTATTAGTGCTGTATTCTGAGTTGGTTGTTCCTAATAGGATTGGGGGGTGCTGCTACCATCTTTTTCCTATTGGATTTCCCACTTCCTGTACAAATCAATTTGTTTGCTTGCTGCTCTCAGTAGGGACAGAGAAGAAATCAAGTGTTTATTTTTAGAAAGGAGTTCAACCCAAGGCAAACGCGATTACTTCAGGTTGCGTGCAGGCTGCTGAGAGGCAAAGGAGAAATATTTTGTGAATAGCAAATGCCCCAAAACCCAATGCCACGGAGCCACTGCACAAGTAGAGTTAATTCCATGGGGTGGTGGCTGCCTGCTCCAGGCGCTGCGGTGCTGCACGCGCAGCCTTCTGCACCCCAGCCCACGATGTGCCCCTTTCCACCTGATCCCCTCGCACGGGGCAGCCTCCCTCCACCTCTCTCAGCCTCAAAGCCTCCCTCTGTCCTCTGGGGTCTTTTTCTGCTTGAAGGGGCATCGCAGATGCTATTCCTGGACCGGTTTTAGGGCATTCATTGCCCAAAGCTGCTGCTGGGTGGTTTCTAGAGACCTCGTGGCTAGGGGAGAGGAGAAGGGGTGGGAGAGGCTCCTCGCTTGAAAGCTTTCACTCTGTAATTAAGCTGAACAAGAGACTCTGAGTGAAATCACTGTTTCTCTCTCTGCCTGAGCGAACACAAAGAGGAGAAAAGGACTGAGCCAGACAATTAAAACAAGCAATAAAATCACACAGAGAGGCCCGTGGAGTGATGTTTCCTTGACACACTCACCCCCAACAAGTGCCACATGCCCTGTGTATAAATAGCAGCTGCCCAGACTTGCTTAATCATCCCATTGTTGCTTTATCATATTAATTAAACATTCCTCTGGGATTGTTCGCATCCTAATTAAGCTGGGAACTTACAAAAGACGGCGAAGAAACCACACAAGTGTCTGCTGGGCGATGCAGAGCCTGATTTTTTGCGACGCTGTGTGCAACTGTGTTTCAAAATAAGTATTAAGGTTGCAGGAAGATTGTGGATAAAATCAGTTGTGATAGTTAATAACAATGGGGAGTGTTTAATTAAGGGTCCTCAGGGGTCGGCTCTGTGCCCCAGGAGTGGTTGGAGGGTGAGCTGTGGTATCAAAGAGGGGATGAATCTGCAGCTGCTCTGCACGGGGGACGGGGACAGCAGGGGACAAGGAGCTCCTTGAGTCGCATCCACGTGGGCGGCAGCTGGGAACCAGGACCACGGCATCGTCACATCCCACTGCAAATCCTGCAGATCCCAGTGGGACCAGAGCACTGTGCAGGGGGTGTGATGGGCATCCAGAAACAGCTCTGCATCAACACCCTCATCTGGTGATATCTTATTGGGGTCCTGGAATAACTGACATCTCCAGCGCTGGGGGAGAAACCTTCCCAAGCCTCTGTCCTGCTGGAGGAATCTTCCCCAAGGGAAAGAACTGCCACGTTCCCCCTGCCTGCTGGGCTGGGGCTCGTCCTCTCCATCTTCTCCTTTCATGTAGGAAGGAAGACTTGAGCGCATTGTTCCCAGCTCAGACTCATGCACCCCGCAGGGATGTGCTGTGAATTACTTCCCAAATTATGTGAGTAATTAAAATCAATGAGAGGGTATCTTGTTAAATAATGTAATTAGATGAGTGTAGCAAGCAAGATGAGTGCAGTAGCGTTTTTGTTCTCCTGCCTGGAGACAGCTTTTAACTCTTTCCCTCTTGTCTCTTCCCCAGGAAAGGCGGGCAGGGCTCCGTCGTGTGCTTGTGGCTGTACCGCTCCGCACTTGCTCAAGGTGAGGTTCTCCCATGACCTCCAAAGCCTCTGCCTGACTCCTTCAGTGCTGCTTCCAGGCACAGGATTTTCTTTCCTTTCATAGAAACATGGAATCGTGGAATTGTTTGGGTTGTAAGGGACCTCAGAGCCCATCCAGTTCCACCCCCCTGCCATGGGCAGGGACACCTCCCACTGGATCAGGGGGCTCAAAGCCCCATCCAACTTGGCCTTGAACACCTCCAGGGATGGGGCAGCCACCACTTCTCTGGACAACCTGGGCCAGGGCCTCCCCACCTTCACAGGAAAACATTTCTTCCTAAGATCTCATCTCAGCCAAAAAACATTCCCCCTTGTCCTATCCTTGCACTCCTTGATCAGGAGCCCCTCCCCAGGTTTCTTCTCTCAATGTTGCACTGCCAGGAGCAGCAGTGACTGCTCAGCTGCCTGTTGTAAACTGTAGGTTTAAAGTCTTGTCTTAATTCCAGAGGAAACGAAATGGCCCAGGAACTCGAGTGCCAAGAGTAATTTTTGTTCTATTTCTGCTTGTTTCAGGGCCTGGGACCGCAGCCTCAGTCCATTAAGAGATGCACGTGGATCGCTCTTTCTTCCTGCGTGGAGCACTTCTGGGTCCAAAGGGACTCTGTAAGGGTAAAGGCATCTGGCCAGATGGCTCTCATTTCAGGGCTGGGATCTAAATAATTAATTTATAGTATCGTGTTCATGGCTTTGCCGTCTCCCAAAGGAAGTGCTGAGAAGTCCTTTACTTGGTGCTTATGTTTTCCAGCTGCGATGTACAGAGGGATGTGAGTCTGTGCCTTCCGTTTCGTTTTAGGCTTGTTCGTGCTTTTTTGAAGGCAGGGAATCTCTGCAGAGCCGGGTCACATCTCGTCACACTCAGCACGTTCAATCATACTGTGGCAAAAACCCTGAACCCTTACTGGGAACGCAGTCCCCTCCAGCAGGGATCCAGGGAATCTCGCTGTGACTGGGGGAGTGGCAGGCTGGTCTAGAGGAGGTGTAATTGCACACATAGAGGGGATGAGCCCATCCTCATCGCAGGCAGCGGCCGCCGCCCCACGTCCCCCGTGCTGCTCCGGCACCGCCGCCTCAGCTCAGGGAGTTGCAAGTCTGTCCTGGCTGGCTCCTTCACATTCCTCCCAGGATGCTCTGGTGTTCCTAAGCAGAGGAAGAGGATGCAGGAGGAATTATTCACTGTTTGTAAGAGACCACAAAGTTTGCTGTTTTACAGGCAGAGGAAGAATCTTATCCTGACCATCTCTAGCACGATGAAAGTCCCATAAAATGTCTGCAGAAGGACTTGTGCTCGACTCTGTCTGGCAAAGCATCTTCTCTCCTCGTAGTTCTCAAGACTCCGTAGCTGCAAGCAGCTTTTTTGTTCCCATCTGAGGAGACACCTCTAAAAGGGAGATGACACAGATGTCCTGTGAAAAGCTGGGATCCTGGCTAACAACATTGCCAGCACCAGTGCAATGTTTTAAAACCCGACGAGCAGCGAGTAGAAAGATTCCCTCTTGAATTCTTTTGAATCCAGAGAACCTGATCTCTCCTTTTGACAAGTGGAGCACCAGTGTTGGTGCTCCCGGGACGTGGGCTGCTCCTCTCACAGGGGTGAGGGAGAGCCCAGGTCCCTCAGGTGCCCCGGACACTTTTCCTGGCCGTGCTTAGAGCCCTGAGTTAACTGGGACCTCAGTTCCTGCTGCCCTTCAGAAGGGCCCTGGTGCTGCAGTGCCTTCGGTCTGGGCCGGAGGGGAAGGGCACCCGATGGTCTTCCTGCTCGCTGAGGAATGTTTTCAGCCCCAGGAGATTGTTACAGAGCACAGAGGACTGAAAATACAACCTGGGGGCCGGGAGTGATCCTTCAATTATCCAAACAGGCAAAGGGATGTTGCTGTTAGTGTTTGCATTTAAGAATAAAGCAACTGCTTCATCAGGCAACTCTTTATCCCAGTTCCAGTGTCTCCTCCCGGTGCATCCCTTTGCTTGCAGAGCCTTCGGAGGCGACAGCCCCTGTTTTGTCAACCTTCAGCCTTCAGCCAGGCTCTGTCACCAGCACAGCACAGGGACTAATTAAACCTGACAGAACGTCACGTTCGTTATCTCCAGGTTGAAAATGTCACATTGCTAACTCCAGCCCGATGTGGGGAGAGCAGCGAAGCCCTCTGGGAAGGTCCAGCTGGAGTTGCTGGCTTAGGCTGTTAATGACGGAGCCGATCTCCATCCTCATTGTCAGTGTGGTGGGACCCCTGCAGCCCCCCGGGCAGCCACACAGCTGGCAAAACTGTGTGGGAAAGCTGGCGTGAACCCCCTCTGTGCCACCAGTACCTGGCTCTGCTCTCTCTGCTCCACTGCCTGCCTGGGGGCCCTGTGCCAGCCCCACCGGAGCTGCTCTCCCTCTTCTCCCACCCCAAGGCTGTGGCCACATCCAGCCCCTTCCCCCGTGTGGGTGGAGGAGCCTGGGTGGGCTTTGGTGCAAAGGATAGAGTGAGGGTGAGCAGGGACCCCTCAGCTTCCCCTCTGGATCCTGGTGAGCTCATGTCCTGCCGCCTCCAGAGAGTGTTATAGAATGGTTTGTGTTGGAAGGGACCTTAAAGCCCACCCAGTTCCACCCCCCTGCCATGGGCAGGGACACCTCCCACTGGATCAGAGAACTCAAAGTCCCATCCAACTTGGCCATGAATACCTCCAGGGATGGGGGTTGGGTCCATTTACAGCATGCTGGGAAGTGCTTTACAACTTAACCTCCAGCCTGCCCAAGGTGAGGATGGACACAGGATCCGGCGTTTCTCCTGGGATATTGATTTCTTTTTCCCTTTTCACTTTCCTGTTCAGTGAGAGCCAAGAAATCAGAGCCAGCTCAGAGGATTTGCTCAATACTGTGATTGCAGGAAACGCTCCTGAGAAACCAATGGATGAGAAGTCACTGGAGAGGGCGAATGATAGCCAGGACTGACCTGGCTGTGAGGAAGCTGTGGAAAACGGCCTCAGTGGGGATGCTGAACCGGGGCAACACCAATCCAAGGGGTGACTGTGTTCCCCGAAGAAAGAAAGAGAGAAAACTGGGTTTTATTTGTTCTTTAAACCCAGCACAGGAGAGCGGCTGCCAGCTGGCAGGGGGCATGGCTGCTCGATTAGAAATGCCACGTGGGTGCAAATGAACTCAAACAAAAGGGAAGAGAAATAAAACATAACCTCTTTCTGCAGAGACAGGGACACTGAAGAGGCGCCATCCATGTTTTATTATAGAAACACTGCTCAGAGAAGTAGAAGAGATTCCACTGCTGATTAATTACACGATGGAGGTGGATTGGGAATGTGCTGGAGTGGATAAAACAGGGCTGGGCTTTGAATAAAGTGCATCTCAGTCAGCAAGGATGGGGCAATCGGATTCTTTTCCCCTGGCCTTGGTACTAGGGCAATTAAGGGGAAATTGTTAAATTTTCTCAGTCTCCAGTCAGAAAAGCTTTCAGGTTTGTTATGAGCATCAACACAGATGGTTAACGGGGACCAGGCCTGGCATCATTAGGGAAAACAAGCGCTGGCCCTGGGAGGCGTCGCAGATTTACAGGGACATGGGACCTCGGCTCCAGCGGGAAACGGCAAATCCAACCTGGTCAGTGGTTCCCTTCCTCCTGCCCAGCGCTGGCCCAAGAAGCCCCATCCCGTTGTCAGAAGAATAAGCTGTGAAATGTTTTTTGAAAATAAAGGCTGTTTAATTACAGGTGCTTTTGTGAGCCTTCTGGAGGCCATCTGACCAGCAGAGCGGGCTGTGGGCACCAGCGCGGGTGGCTGGGAAAGCCCAGGGAGGCAGAGTGAGGAGCAGCTCCTACAAAAGCTCTCTGCTAATGTAAGAGCTAAATCCTCTCTCTACATTAAGCTGTGCAGGCCAGATCCAGCACCCTCTGTCTCAGTGGTGCCGGATCCGCTCGGCTGCGGCAGACGCGGGGCTGCGTGACATGGGCTTGGGAAGGAACTGGCTGTGCTGCCCCACAAAATCAGGGAATGGTTTGGGTTGGAAGGAACCTCAAAGCCCATCCAGTTCCAACCCCGTGACATGGGCAGGGACACCTCCCACTGGATCAGGGGGCTCAAAGCCCCATCCAGCCTGGCCTTGAACACCTCCAGGGATGGGGCAGCCACCACTTCTCTGGGGAACCTGGGCCAGGGCCTCCCCATCCTCACAGCAAAACATTTCTCCCTAAGATCTCATCTCATCTCCCCTCTTTCAGCTGAAAACCTTTCCCCTCATCCTGTCCCTCCACTCCCTGATCAGGACCCCCTCCCCAGCTTTCCTGGAGCCCCTTTCAGTACTGGTAGGCTGCTCTAAGGTCTTCTCCGACCTTTCTCTTCTCCAGGCTGAGCAACCTTAAATCTCTCCATCTGTTCTGTGTAGGAGGTGCTCCAGCCCTTGGACCATCTCGGTGGCCTCCTCTGGACTCGCTCCAACAGCTCCATGTCCTTCCTGTGCTCAGGACTCCAGAACTGAATGCAAATTCAATGGGAATTGAAGGAACACCCAACAGCTTCCTCCTCCGACCTGCCCAGCTGCGTGGGAGGGGAGGTTCCAGCCATCGCAGGAGACGTTCAGCATGGGCAGGGCTGGCATCCAGCAACAACCTCCTCCAGACAGAGAGGAGAAACCCAAACCCAGCAGCAACCTCCTCCTGTAAACACCCAGTGCAGAGCAAACAGCAGCTCCCCTCGTACGCTGTTATAATCCCTGGTGTCGAATGAACGTTATTGGCCTCAAATTAACTCCAGTGCCTTTGATCCCCTCTGGGCTTAGCAAACCGCCTGGACCGAGATTTCTAATCATCCTGAGTGCCCAAGCTCTGTTTTCCAGCGCCGCCTTCCACAGGGCGAGTTCATGGGGAAATGTGTTTGTGTAATCATTGTCCTGTGCTTGGCTTTACTTGCTCCTATCAACGATGCAGAACACGGCCAGCGCCTCATTAAAGACTGTCATTGTGATAATTAGGTAGGTTTCTTACTTAATAACAGGGAACAATTTCATGGCAGCTTCATATTAAAAAAAAGAGGAGAAAAAGCCATTATAATTTCAGGAAAAGTCCCTGGAGGGGTGAAATGGTAATTCACAAATCCTCCCCTGCTCTATTAGCAAATCCTGCTCTGGAGACTAAATTAGGTGGGATGTCTGGCTTCGCTGATATTCTTTATTATTTGAATGCCTCTTAAAGAATATTTATTAAATATTTTTTTTGCTCTTAAGCACTCACAATTTCCAAGTGGCTGTTTGAAGCCTAGGTCACACTGAATTTGTCACCCTGGAAAATCCTATTTCGATGCAAAATATCCTTTGAAGAAGCACTTAAGGAGAGAGAACATAAATAACGTTTGAAAGGCGTTTGCCCAGGGCAGCAATGGAGTCTCCTTTCCTTGAGGGGTTAAAAATCATGTGGATTTGGCACTTCAGGACAGAGTTTAGCAGGCACAGTGGGGCTGGGCTGACGGTTGGACTGGATAAGCTGAGAGATCTTCTCCAACCTTAACAATTCTGTGAAATGTTGGGCACTGGGTCAAGAAGCAATGAAGCAAAGGGCACATCCTCTGTCCCCAGACCAGCGTTCACCCTCCCTGGTCCCCAGTGCTGAACACTCTCCTCGCTGGCAAATGCAGGGGAAGAGAGGAGCGGTGGGTGCTGGGACCCCAGATGGGCTCTGACCACCCCCCATCCGGCTCCGATCCCACTCGGAATTCAGGTGGGAGTGGGCAGGGTTGTCATTATTTGGGGTGGGAAAGGAACACGTGGGCAGCAGCTGGGGCCAAGAGGTGCCCTTTCCATGCGAAATGAGGAACAATAGCATTTCCTCGGAGCAGGGAGAGAACAGGCTGTGTTCAGCTGATCTCCCAGCAGCTCCCGTGCACGGGCAGGAAGATCCAGTGCTGCCCTGTGGGCCAGGGCAGCTGTTGGGAACATGCGGGGCCAGAAGTCCTTGTTCTCAAGAGAAACTTCCCATCAGCTCCTGGGGAGACCCCGTGGATGGGGAGAGCGGCACCGCGGCAGCTGCTGGGGGAGGCTCTGGCATTGGCAAGGACCGCCTGTGCGGGCAAAGTGGGCTGGAGTTCACATAGCCCTGGCACACAGAGCCTCTGCAGGGGCTGGAGGTGTGGGCACCAGCGGGAGGAATGGGGGGGCAATCCCTGAGAGCTGCTTTTCCCATCGAGTAGGTTCCCCATGTGCATTTTGGGCTCCAGATCTCCTTGCAGAAATGCATCCTAATTCCTGGATATTGCATTGCCTAAGAGATAACCATGTGCAGGAATGGCCCCGGCATCCCTCGACCAAAGCATTGCTGTGGCTGTGGCCATGACTATGTCCTTGTCCTTGTCCCTGCCCTTGTCCTTGTCCCTGCCCTTGCCTGCTGCTCCCCCCACTCATCACAGCTGAGGGCAATGCTCATCAACAACCTTAAAAAGCCCCTGGTGGGGGTGCTCAGCTCCTTAGAGTCTTTCCCCATCCAGCAGGGTTCTCCCTCCGTGGGGCTCAGCCTTCAGTGCCAGGTACGGCTGGGGTGCACTCCTGGGGCTGTGGGTGCCTTTGGGAATGCCGTGGTACTGGCCCTGGGGTGGGATCCCAGGTTGTGCCTGGGCAGGGGGAAACCCTGGGGTGAGACTGTGCCTTTCAGGGACCGAGGTTGGTGCAGGAGAAGTTGTTATTCTTAGAAAGCTCTTTCTCCTTTTTGCTGACCCCATGGAAAGGTTGGTGGGAGCTGGGAGGGCGGATTTGTTGCAGACAGGATGAACCATTGATAAAAGAGGAAAACAAAATGCTTTGGAAGCAGCCTTTTAGCATTCAGAAAAACGAAGGAGGAGGGGAACCAACCAGAAATGAGGGCTGTGAGGAGGCAAAACAAAAGCTCGCTTGCAACTCAGGCTCCTGAAAAAGTGCTGAGTGTGGCTGTCAGCTGCTGCCCTGCTCTGCTCTCCTTGTATGGGCAGAACCCGCGCTCCGCTCGTGCCTATATTTAATTTGCAAGGGGAAAAAACCTCTGTCTGGGCCTCTGCCTTGGGAAGTTACAACAGGAATAGAATTGCAGGGGTGAAACAAATGATCCTGCTGCTCACACGTGAGCCCTTCCTCGACTTGGAGTGAGCGGGACAGGTTTCTGCAATCCAACACTGAGCACACCGAGCATCTGCTGAGGCTCCCGGCTGAGGAACACGGGGGCAGCTCCACGGGGCAGCCCCCCCACTGCTGCAACAGCACTAATGGGCTCGGTGCCACCTTTGTGCTGAGCCCTGGGGAGCTGCTGGGGCCTCTCCTGTGAAGCCAGTGGTGAGGAGGGGACCTGTGGGGACATGCACGGCCCTGGTATGACATTGCCCTGGCCCCTCCACAGCCGTTTCTATGATTCCAATCAATTCTAGTCCATGATTTTCCCTCTGCCTGTCTCCGAGCTGGAGACGGTGGTGGATGTTGGAGCGTTACCCAAAGGCTCTTGGGGATGTGTGTGGCCACACTGGGATCCTGGCAGGGACCTCCAGCTGCAGTTCCTCTCCCTACTGTGATTTATAACCTCTCCTTGAATGGAAACTCTCCTGGCCGCTCCCCAAACTCCCTGGTCCTGGCTGGGAACAGGCTGGCACGACCTGCACGCGCTCCTGGCTCCAACCCCCACCAGCCCAGCCTCTCCTGCCTGCTTGGCAGATGCTCCTGTCCTCCGGAAAAGCAGGACTGAGGGTCACCCCACAACGGAGACGGATGACACTTTATTGGGAACTCTTGGAGAGCCGGACAGTGAAGAACTTGGTTCTGTCAAGACGAGGTTTGTACACAAAACAGGGAAACAACAATAAACATCTGGTGCAACCTCAACAATAAACTCGTGGAACACTGAATCTGCTGCAACCAGTGGGGCCGAGGGCACAGGAGGAGAAGCGAAATCCACGAAGAGCTGGAGGGTCACAAAGATCCATGTAAGGAACCTGTGTCCTACTGGTTTAACTGGCAACGGAAGGAGGGATACTGGAGATGCAATCTGGGGGGAAAACCCCACGTTGAAATGCAACAAAACCGGGGTTCAACACTTGCTGAGCAACTGTTTGAGCCTTGTAAATTGAAACTGGTTTCTGTCAACTTAAATAATGAGCGCTTCAGGCACAGTGCTTGCACCGCCTGGTTTGTGACCCAGTGGGTGCCCACAGGCAGGAATAGATCTCTCTAACAAAACTCCCTATATATTTGCACACTCACACACACACACACAGAGTGAGTCTTGTGCATCAGCTCTTCCCCCCTTGAGGGGAGGCAATGGGGCCCGCAGTGGCCACTGGGCACTGGTCGGCTCCGGCACCGCTCACCCCAAAGCTGCTACAGATCGGATTCTTTTTGCCAACCTCTGTCCCCAAAAGCCTCCTCGTGTGGGGCTGCTGATTGTGGCTCCAACTGCTCTGGAAACACCACTTCCAGGTGACTTGAGGGTCTCCTGAAAAGATGTGTATGGCCTCCAGCTCCTATTCGGTGTGAAATGCTTGGTGGAGTGGAAAGCACCAACAAACTCAAACCCAAACAGCTGTATTGATGTCAAACCTGGACTGTGTGTAGTCTATGGTATCGTGGACTTTCTTGGTGCCCGTTTTGGGTTTCTCGCTGTTGCTTTCCGCCTTTGGGCACCTCTCTGCTTTGCTGTGATGGTTCTGGACGTTCCCATGCAGTGGGAAGTAAAATGTCCCCTTGAGTTTGTTCATCTTTTTGGGTCTCTTAGAAATTTCAGGCTGTTTGTCTTCAGGTGGAAGCCAGCAAGGCTTCTCCTTGAGAAGTCTGTCTCTGTCTGGCCGAACGCTCCTCAGGAACTTCTTGAAGATGTTGGCTGTGAGGGAGAATTTCCTGCAGAGCTCCTGGGATCTGCTCATGGACAGGGATGCCTCACTCTTTTCCCCCTTCTTATCCAGCTCTGGCAGATCCAACCAGTTCCCAACCAAGTCTGCAAAGATGTTATCCCCCAAGACCAGGGGCTGCCGATTCCTGCTCTGGGACAACAGAGAGGACGTCCAGTCGTGGCCATCATCGCAGCCCGGGCACTCCCGGCACGCTGGCCACCCTTCTGCCATGCCCTGGCTGCTGGGCTCGCGTGTCCTCGGATGGATCTGCTCTCCTCTGATGGAGGAAGGCCCTTTTGGGTGATGAACATCCTCGCCACAGAAGCCCCTGAAGGAGGAGGTGGTGTCTCTAAGGTGGGTGCCCTCCAGGAGCGCAGTGGGATGGGACAAACCCACCTGCCGTGGCACAGCACAGGTGTGGGACGTGGGGCTGCACCCCCCCAACGATGCCTCCCCGTGCAACTGCTCGTCCTGCTGGGCCCCAGGGACATCTCTGCTGCTTCGGCAACGCTGGTGCTGCTCGATGCCAGGGACGATGCTCCGGCTCCCCGAGATGTCCAGCTGCTCCAAAGCTGTCTGGACCTGGAGGAGTTTCAGCTCCTGCAGTGCACCCATCATGCAGTTCATCTGCTCGTGCAGCCCGTCCCCGACCTCCTTCATGGAGAGCTGTGGAGGGAATGAAGTGGACATGGAGTCAGTGTCCCCAGCAGCCAGGAGAGAGCGAGACAGTTGTGACCTAAGAGCAGGAAAACCTCAGCTGAGCAGCTTTCTGAAACATCACCTCTCCTTACTCGCATTTCTGATGCACCCTACCTGTGCTACATCCACTTCATGCAACAGCAATTGGATTTTTTTCTAGGAGATTCCCTCTAGGAATAAGAGGAGCTGACAGGAGGAGTGGTTTTTTTGACCTGACAACAAAAATAAGTCATTTCAGTTCCCATTAATTAATTGCTTGGCAGTAACCCAAGGGGCAGAACCATGAATGGGTTCGGCTGCTGCCAGTTTTAGTGTATTCTTCTGCTTTTGTCTCTTTTGTGCCCTGAAATCAGGAGTCAGAACAATGAACAGAAATGCCTTCCACAGAGAGCCTTGTTTCTTTACCTAAAGTGCTAAAGTGAATTAAAAATACACCCCAATGAGGGTCCTGTTGTTACTCTATACCACATTTTCAGATCTTGCTGCCCTCACTGCAGACACCTCAAGCTAAAGGACAATCAAAGACATTTCAATGTACTTAAAATTTGGTACAAAACAACCAGCAAACTCTAAAATCACTTACATTAAGCCCCAAATCTCTCAGATTACCAGGCTAAGACAGTCAGCAGCAGCTCTGCTTCATCCCTGAGCCTCTCTATAAAGTTTTAACTCTCTACACTGGACTTAAATTAGCAAATAGTTTTCCAGAACTTCTCAACTCCCCCGCTCCGACTTCTCTTTCGCTCTATTGCTTTCTCTCTCTCCTGCAGGATCCGGATCATATTCCCAAAGCAGCATCATAAAACAAATGGGTGATACTTTCCAACAGCTGCTGCTTTTTTTTTTTTTTTTTTTTTTCAGCAGGGAGTGGGAAAAAGGGAAGAGCAGGGGCTGGCAGGGCTGGAGGTGCACACATGTCACATCCATGCAAGGTGGTTTGCAGAAGAGATTACCCTGGTCTAGGAGAACCTTCAGCCTACGCTGTCACAAACACTTTTAAAGGCTCCTCACAATTTTTGTACAGTGATAGATCTTGAGCTTAGGGTGAAAAAACAGATATATCTTCTGTTTGGACTTCATGATCTTGGAGCTCTTTTCCAACCGTAATGATTCTGCGATTCTATGCTCCGCTTCATATCAGCAAGCTTCGCTTTTTCAGTTCCCCACTTTAACTAAATTAGTTCAATTTCTTGCTCTATTTCCCTTTCTGTACCTGGATCTGAGCAGTGAGAAAGAGCAGGCTTCAAAAACTGCATCTTCTGTAGCAATCAGGCTCTGTAAGCGCACAATTCCTCAGCAGTTTGACCACAAATCTCCACTTCCAACCCCAGAGCCCCAAACCAGCTGGCACATTACAATGATTTTTCAGAGCTTCACTCCCAAGAAACTTATTTACACCCTGAAATGAGCACACAAGCTATGAAGATACAGAAGATCTGTGTTTACCTTCCTTCTTGCGTGCCTCCAGCTATCTGATTTTGAACATCAGCAAAGAAGCCTCTGTTCCTGCAGCCACACAAACGCTGCCCGCTCCCAGCCCGGCCGAGTGTCGGAAGCCGGGCCATCTGCTCCACCAGCCTCAGACAGAACTATCACCTTACCTCTCCAGCTTTGCTGTAATGCCTCTCCTCCTAACCTTTCTTGCCTTATTAATGGAAGTCGGTTTTATCTGGGGCTTTGCAAAAAGCTGGATTTGGAGCCACCTTGGCCCCTCATTGGCCACTTCCCACCAAATCCCCCGGCCAGCGCCACGCTGTAATCGCGGCACAGGGAGTGACGAGGGTCCTGCGCTAATGACCAGGCTGATCGAGCCCTCAGCATATGCTGGGTGGCTCTGCTGTTCACCTCGTTGATCCCATTAACTCCCCTCGATGGGGGGCATCGTTACAATGCATCCCTCATCCAGAAAGGCGCTCTCAAGCGTTACAATTCCACGGGTGTGTTTACCATCAGGTGGTCATTTCTCACAGGCAGATCCTGTCTCTTCCCCAGACAAAAGATCTGAGCCTCAAAAGCTCAGACTCCAGCATTTTCCTTCTGAACTAACGAGCTGGCTCTGCCAAACCTGGCACCGGCACCAGCCTGGGGAGCCTGAGCCATGGCAGAAGGAATGGAGATGTTTTCATTCATGGAGATACTTCTCCGTAAGTGAGGACAAGGTTTGGACACTTCTGCCCTGACACCCAGAGCTGCCTGCACTGAGGGCTGGGCTGAGCCTTCCCCATCACAGCAGAGGGGGGAGAAAAGGGCACTTTTGGGACAGGACTCGTCTGTCTGATTTCAGCAACTTGCTTTGGGGAGGGATTAATCCTGCCCTCCGGACTCTGCCTCACTGTCCTTCTGGCAATGTGACTCCCACCATCAGCAAGAGAGTTTTAAAGATTCTGAGGCTTTTAACTCAGCTAAACATTTGGATTGTGCAAAGTTCTAAACCAAAGCAAACAACTGCCCCTGCTTTATCTTTCGATCTTCACAGTATCTGTTCAGTCTTTAACAAAGCTGAAGAGGGAGTGAAACCCAGCCCAAAGTGAAGTCACTGACTGGTGACCAAACAGTCTGCAGGGGCTTGGATTTCATCCACTCATAATCACCCTGTAGTAATTAAGAGTACTCACCCTGGAGAGAAAACTCTGGCTGTCTAACAGCCGCTCTCTCCTCTCAGGCTGAAAGAGGAGACTGAGATGAGATCTTAGGAAGAAATGTTTTCCTGTGAGGGTGGGGAGGCCCTGGTCCAGGTTGCCCAGAGAGGTGGTGGCTGCCCCATCCCTGGATGTGTTTAAGGTCAGGTTGGATGGGGCTTGGAGCCCCCTGATACAGTGGGAGGTGTCCCTGCCCATGGCAGGGAGATTGGAACTGGATGGGCTTTGAGGTTCCTTCCAACCCAAACCATTCTGTAATTTTGCCAAGAAGGTCTCAGTTCTCCCAGGCTCAGACTGGCCTCTCTGAGACTCTCCAGAAAAGGAACAATCCCCCCTGGAAGAGAGACCACCAACCCAGCAAAGGCTCAAGATTGATCTATCTGGGCCACTAGAAGTTCCTGCAAATAACCCAGTGAAGTGGGCTGGAAGTCAAACGCACTCCAGCTGCAAGGTGATGGGAACTCAAGGCCAAAGGGATGACCATTGTAGCCTCACAGGCTCTGTGGTCACACACCTCATGTAGAAGGAACTCCTGTTTGTGATGAACCAAATTGCAATTCCAAACAGAGTGTGAATTTGACCCAAAGCCTCAGGGAGCCCTCATGTGACATGGAGAGAGACCCTGGCCGTTCCTACTGGGTTATGCAAGTGACATTGTGTAAGCCAGCCTCCACAGGGCACCAGGAGATGTTCTGCCTTGTGCATGTTTGTGAGCTCTAAATCCCAAAGCTGTTGCTGAATCAGCCTCATGCTCGGTGCTGCAGAGCACAGGGGAAACAGCACTCATTGCAGAACTTCAGGTCTAGCGCAGATCTCGCTCATCAGCATCCTCCTTCCTTGTACCTGCTCGTGTCTGCTCAAGGTGAACGGGCACTCCAGCATCTCAGTGGACTCTGGGTGTCCAATTTGAGGTGCTTTGTGATTCAGTGTAAGTGGTTATTTGACACCTCTGCTTCCAAAAGAAACCAAGTTAGAAGGATGACAATTTGCAGATGTTCAGATTCATCTCTATAAACCTGTTAAAAATCAGATGCCACAAACTGCACCTCAGTATTTTGGGGTTATCCTATGCAGAGACAGGAGTTGGACTCAATGATCCTTGTGGGTCCTTTCCAATTCAGGACATTCTATGATTATTCCTGAAACTTTTGCAGTCCTTACAAATCGACATAAAAAGGTTTTAGTCTAATTCTGAAGAAGCCAACACAGATGCATTTTACAGCCAGACAAATACCCAGGGCTGAGTGCAGAGGGGATGTGCTGTTCCGCTTCGGTGGCTGGGATGCAGCGTGCGACGTGAAACGCTCCTTTCTCCAGCAGTGAGCTCTTACTGCCAGATCAACCCTCCCGTGAAGGCACGAACAAGGCAGCTCAGGCTCAATGCTTCTCCTGCTTAAACCACAGCCACCCTGAGTGCTGAAAACTGAAGGGCAAAATGCAAAAGCTTTCCAAGCATTTTCAGGTGATCATCAAGGAATATTCAATGTGAGAAGGGGGTAACTCAAACAGTGAGCATCCTGCAAAATGAGCAGAGTTCAAGAGTGGGGTTTTTTGTATATGGGAATCTGTCGTTCTGAGGAGCAAAGGCATCCACCGTTCCGTAAGCCATTCCTGCTCAATGATTTCCTTAAAATGCTTATTCCCAGAACTACAACCACAATTGGTTTACACAGTTTGTAAATCAATGATCTTCCACCACCGATTAACACGGCAGGAGGACAGCCTGCCCCAGGGAACATCCCCTGGCAGTTGCTGGCACTTCATCACGTGCAAAGCCAAGTGCCTGGGATGGACAAATAAGGGAGATTTCACTTCTCACTTCACAGGTAAATAAGTAACTTTTTAAACCCACTTTGGGGACCGACACTTTCCTATTAGCATCTACATCCACCAGTTCCCAGAACTCAGTTCCTGTCTATCCCCTCAAGCCACAGCTGTCTGTATTCCCAGCCCATCTGCACATCTGGCTTGCCCGGGGCTGCAGCAGCTCTGTGACACTGGTGGGAGAAATGGGAAAACCCAGTAAACACCACGGCTTTGAGCTGAGCCCAGAGAACTGCAAAGGTGTTTGTTGGAATGAGGAGGAAGACAGATGTCCGGCTGAGGCAGAAGAACTGCACAGAGAGGAAGTTATTACTAAAAGGGCAGGAAAAGAGCAACTGGCAAATAACAGCTCTTAATAATAGCACTGATGGGCAACAGAGCCAGCAACAAACAATTGGTATTTAAAGAGGATGACATAATAGAGACCAAAATTATTTCAGAGCTGCTGAGCTGATGATATTGTCTCTGTGTTTCCCTTTGGGTCACTAATGAGATTAATCTTCAATGAGCCTGCGACTGTGGCTGGGCATAACTGTCCAGAGTGTGCTGCACAGCTCACACAGCTGCTGCTCAGCTCCATGTTGCACCTCTCCTTTCCTTCCCTTGATGGGTGCCAAGGGCCTGCAATCTTTTTGTCCTTGCTTTTTATCACAAGAATTTCAAGTCTCTTTTTAACCTCTTCCAGAGAGTTTTAGGTGCAAAGGAGGATGTTAACTGTGAGCTCACAATATATTTGAAAGAGGAAGGATGCTGAAACCTTCCCAAAGATTGTTTTTCCCAGATGTTAACCATGAAAGACGTGGGTCACATCTTTCGATTCACCATCTTCCTCACTCAGTTGCCTTCCTTTCCATTTTGATATTGTTTTGTGCTCCCCATCACACTTGTGTTTAAAGGCAAATTAGAAAACTGGTTTGTGACAATCAGGAAATAAATGGACCAAAATGAATCATAACCTTCAGGCTCAGAGAGACTAGAGCCTCAAGGCCCGCAAGGTCTCTCCTTTCTGCCTACTCTACTGAAAATCTCAAGAGCTGCCCCTTCAGAAAGAGCAGCAATGAAAATCGAGCAGGTTCCTTCTGGAGCGTGACACAGTTACCAGAATAGGACCCAGTGTGAGACAGAGTAAAAATAATTGGCAGTATTTTTCACCAGACAAAATGTTCTGCTCCTGCAAGATATTCATAGCAAGAAACATTGTCTACCAGGACATAAATTAATATAAGAAGGGAGTCAGACTCTATCAAACTCACTAACACGACGCATTTATGATGAATGTGCAGTGAGAATGTTGAAAAGTTCAACTCAGAGTGGTGGGGGTTGTTTTAAATACTGACTTTAATACTTTTCTTCCTATCAAAAAAAGTAGCAGAAAGCTTGGGAGTATCCTGGCTTCCTCGAGAAAGACCAAAACATGCAAAGTCAAGTTACAACTCCAGCTACCTTGACTGTGACCCCTTATCGGTTGAAGCCATGCGAGATGAACCTGCCCCATGCACTCCAGTCCCTCGCTGGATAATAAGTGATTTATTCCTGTTGCAGAAGAGCCCTGAAGCCCCCGTCGCATGGCAGGTGTGCTGATGCTGCCATGTATCAAGGCAAACAACCCCCGTCTCAGAACGTCGACGGAGGTAATGCCATCTGCAGCAGGAGCCACGGAAATGAAATTCCTCTCTGCTAATCCCCAAGCAAGACAATTCTCGTTAAATCTGATCTTTCAACTGAGATAACACTCTGTAACTCGGAAAGCAGACATCACATTTCTGTGCCTCGGAATGATGTTCGCAGACTTGGAATCCAAGAGAACTTTTAGCACAGGGATTAATTGCATTAATGAAGAGTCACAAGCTCTGAGGCACATTTCACAGCTGCCATAGGAAGGACAGATGACAGGAGGGGAGAAGCACAACTTATTCCACTCCAGGCCTACAAACCAGCACTGCACATTCTCACAGACCACACTGCATCCATAAATCTCCCAGGGCTTTCCAAAGAGGTGAACAAGGTCTTCTGTATTTCCTATATACAGAGACTGAGGTGCAGAGCCCTGGCTTGTCCAAAACTGCTCCACATGCCAGGATGAGAACCCAGGCTTTGGGAATCAATCCGAGTGCAGAGATGCCCCCGATCCCACACCCAGTAGGGATGAATGGCTGTGTCAGCTGAGGCTCTCCTGGCTGCAAAGCATCTGCGTGTGGAAGCTTCTGAATGAATCCCACTCAAAGGGACACTAGACATGCCAGAAACTATCAGCTTACAATGGAAAACATGTGATGGGAATAGGAGCTCTCTCATTGAAATGGGACAGATTCAGCCTTGGGAGGAGGCAATGCCCAGGCCAGCGCAAGCACGCCCAGACCCACGCTTGTCGGTGCCTTGCCTGGCAAAGCTCGGGGTGATCTCAGCACAGGCTGGGGCACAGCAACAGCCCAAACCAAATGCACAACTACTGAAATGTGGTTTTAATGCATAAAGCAGGAGAAAGGGAAAAATCAGAGCCGGAACCCTCAAATCCCACGCTGGAGGGGGATAGAGTTGCACTTGAAGATAACCTTTCCTTGGGAACTGGGAGCTGTGCCAACATCCGCTCTTTTGTGAGAAAATCCCCTCCTCAAAACCAGCCAATGGCTGTTTTACACTGAGAAAAACTAAACTGTGGTTACTTGAACAGTCTCTAACTCTGCTATGTTACCCTGACCAGCCTCAGTGAGCCTGGATCCTTAAATAGGGAATTTCTGTGCCCCACCCAACCAGAGCTGTTCCTTGGATATAAAGCAACCCACTATCTCTCTGAACTACCAGTGATGCCCCGGAACTGGGTTCTCGTTTGGCTGTGCACGGGGTGGCTCATTGTCTCATCCTGGCCAAGTCCTTCCCACCATGGCACGATTCTCAGTTCTGGTGCGTTTAACGCCTGGAGGCACGACCTGCCCAGCATGAGGAAAGTGGGAAAGCAGCCGGGTCAAGAGGTTGGGTTCCCACTAGCCACTAGGTGCAGATGGTCCCAGCTGCCACCACACTGCTTGCTGGTCTTTAAAGAAACATGAATCCATTTTAATTTCAGGCTATTTTGACAATATTTTTTAAAAGCTGTTATTGCTCAGAACATTGTTTATGGTTGTTTTAATTAATACAGTCCTACCCACCCTAAATACAACCTGCAGCTCATTGATGAAAGGAGCTGTCTCTGTGCCAAAGGGCAGAGGGTCCATCTCCCACCCCACAGGCTGTCCTGCACGCCTGTGCCATCACAGCACCAAGCCTGTGCTCTGATACCACAGGAATTTGTTGTCAAAGTAAGTTTTTAAGTTTAAATAACAAAAATTGGGGGTGGGAGGGTGACAGAATGTGAGCAGCGAAAACCAAGCATGTGACAATCCAGGCTGCTTTCAGTGAAGTCTGGAGCATCCCACGGAGGTGACAGCTGCCACTTCCCAGTTTTTTAAGCCAAGAACATACATAAATCTTTGCCAGGCTAAGGTCTTGGCTTATTAATATAATAAAATTGTCACCCTTTTACAATTTAAAAAATCTATTGCTGCATTATTGCAAAGCTATGAACAAAATGAGAATTTTCACATTTTTAGGTATTTTTTGGGTTCCATGTTAGTGTCAGGGATCTGCCTTCCTTTTGAATATACTCAAACACTTCAGAAGTCACGCTGTGCACTGCAAAAGAGGCAGGTTTGGGACTCACAAGCAAAGGTGTAATGTTTAGGCTTTTGTAACAAAATACCACTCAGATAATGAAACTGATTTGCTCAGAAGACAAAACATAGCTTTAAGAACCTGACTATCATTCTCTTTTGTGCGTTACTCTTTTTACCCATCTCTGCTCCTAACTTGTTCAAATTTTAAAGATCCAGATGACAACGTGCATGTCACGGTTTACAGCCCACACTTCATTCATCACACCCAGCGTGAGGACACCAGTGACACTCGTTTCCCTTTGTTTTAGTTTGTCTTCCAGCTCCACTTTACTGGTAACGCCAGCGGGTTCTCAGTTGCTGTTTGCTGCCCTGTTTATTCCAAGCCAAGCGATGCTGCCCATGGCTCCATCCGACCCACAGGAGCCCAGCTGCCTCCAGCACAACTCCCTGATCCTGCCCTGGGCTCAAGCAGTGACTTCGCTTTCTCTGTCCTGACTCAAAAACTGCTGCCTACACCCAAAACATCTCCTGTAATGCAGGTAGGACAGCCACGCTGTATATAAACTCATGATGTAAAACTCCAGTCAGGACAAACATCAGCAGAAATCAACATCCTATTAAGACCTGAACTGGGGGTTTGTGCATTCATGAGCTTCCCCCATCCGTTTTTGCTCTGCCTGTGTTCCCCTTTTGTTCCCATTATCCATTTATCCGAAGAACGCGCTGCTCCCCAGCCAGCTCCAACTGGGTGTTGGAGCCCTGTTTTGGGAAGCGCCAGGTCTTCCTCCTAATCCACCCCAAGCACCACCAGCACCTCCTGGCTTGTGGACAAGCCCAAGCAAGTTCAGAGAGCGAGGATCTCATCCGGACAGGAGTGGGAGAGGGAAAGCGCGGTGCTGATTTATCACAAAGGATCTCCTATTAAAGAAGTATTTGCAGAGGGAGTCGCGGGTGGCAAGCGCGAACTCCCTTTACATCGTTTTGATTCCCGTAAACTTAATTCTTTTTGGAGATTTCTGCAAATGTTTGTTCAATTCCTGACCTCTCCTGGCACCTTTTCCCCGCAGATCCCCCCGTGCTTCCCAACACCCCCGTCCCGCATCCTTAGGGACCAGCAACATCCGAGCATCCGAGCCCCATCCCGGTGGTGGGAAAACGGGGGGACGGCAGGGAGGGATGGGGCTGCCCCTCGTCCCCTCTCGCGGCTGACACCCCCTCCCCGAAGTCCCCCCGGGCTGCCGGGACCCCCCCCGCCCCCTTACCAGCTCCTGCCTGAGCCGCCGCAGGTGCTGGTCCATGGCCCCGCGCGCCCCGCCAGGCGCGGGGAGCGAGGGGAGGGCGCGGGGCGGCACCGGGGGGCGGTGGCTGCGGAGGGGCTGAGCCCGCACCGCGCCCGGGCGGCTCCGGCGGGGGTGGGTGGGACGTGTCCCCTCCTGGCTATGGGAGGGGGTGTGCACTGGGGAGTGGGCGGTCCCATGTCCCCTCCTGGCTGCAGAGCAGGGGTCCCTGGGAAGGTGCGGGGTGTCCCGCGTCACCTCCTGGCTGAGGGGGGGACACCCATGTCCCCTCCTGGGTGGGGCCGGGGTGTGTGTGTGTGACCGGGGGTCCCTGGGGAGGTGCGGGGTGTCCCATGTCCCCTTCTGGTTGGGAATGCGCTGGAGAGGCGGGGGATGCTCCTGCCTGGAGGTGGTGGTGTGTCCCGTGTTCCCCTCCTGGCTATGGGAGGGGGTGTGCATTGCGGGGGGGGGGGGGGCTATGTACCCGTCTGCTGGGGGGGCTTGTCCCCAACTGGCTGTCGGGGGGAGCCCATGTCCCCTTCTGGCTGCGAGGCTGGGGGTGCGCTGGGAAGGGGTGGGCAGTGGGTGAGGATGATTCCATGTTCCATCCAGGCTGCGGGGCTGGAGGTCCTTGAGGCTGAGGGGCTGAGTGGTGTATGGTGAGTGGGTTCTTGTAGTGCCAGCACCGCTGGTGGTGCAGGAGTTGGCACAGGGAACGATCTTCCACAGAGAAGTTTGCTGGTACCGTTTGTCGTGGTGTGGATTCTGCACATCGCTCCGCGGAGCCCGAGCACCCCACCAAAAGCAGGGATTAACCTACATGGCCTTAATCACAACGAGCGCCAACACCACCCGGGTGTGGATTTTCCCATTTTGTTCCATCCGTGGCTGCGTTGCTGCAAGAATGCACATCCCTCCTTGGCCAAACTGCACTTGGGATATGCTCCACGTTCCCCCTGGAAGGTGCCCGCACCATGAGTACCTCAATTCCACAGAATCACAGAGCTGTTTAGGTTGGAAAAGTCCTTTAATATCATCGGGTCCAACCTTAAACCTCACACTGCCAAGCCCACTGCTAAACCAGGTCCCTAAGCAAACCGTGTCCCCTTCGGACACGACTGTCCTGTTATCGAATGCCCTTTGTCAGGCAGAGCACATGGTAGAGAGCTGCCACAAACAGGTGCTGAAAATCCTTAGCATGGATTTATTTTCAGAGCAGCAGTTTCTTTTCCTTGCTGTGTTTCACAGGCAGCGTTTTGGCTGTTGGGAATCTACAAATGGAGCAGCGACTGGAAACTTCCTATAGGAGGGGGCATTATTGGTGCTGCAGATGCTCTTCTCTAAGGGTAAGATTTTGTATCTCAGATGAACAGCCCCTGTCACTGCTTGTCACTACAGGAGGTCAAAGGGGTGGACAGAGGAGCCAGGGAAAAATAAAAGCCATTTTCAATCATCAGATTTCATAACTGCATTGAATTTGAAAGGGTTTGAGCTTTTCAGCATTTCTAACAAATATATACATATATATGTGTGTGATTCTCAGCTTATATGCAGAATGTGTTGGATGGGGCTTTGAGCCCCCTGATGCAGTGGGAGGTGTTCCGGCCCATGGCAGGGGGTTGGAACTGGTTGGGCTTAAAGGTCTCTTCCATGTGTTATGAATGTTTTTGTTAGACACTTAAATGCTGAATCCCCTGTGATGGGTCAGCACGGTTTGTCTGAATCGTTCTGCAATGGTAATGAACTTGACAAGATGAGAAATACTACTCTGAGTTTTCAAATTTGGGATGTAAACTGTAATTACATGCTTTTTTCCATAAATCAAAGACTGGCTAATATCTTTGCCTTTCCAGGTCTCTAGTTTCTGAAGGAAAACATTTTTTATATTTGGCGATAGAATGTTGTTTGCTTGTTTGTAGAAATCAGCCTCAGTGTTTTTGAAAGCTGACCTTTGTGTCAGAATCCAATTGAAATAAGAAATTTGCGAGCTGCCCTTTCTCTTGTTTGGAAACACCCTGGGGTTAACATTGATTGATACTTCCAGCACCTTTTTTGTTATTGCTCGAAATTTCCTTTCTCTCCTCATTGCAAGGTTTCTATTTCCTATCTGTTAAGGAAGCATGGAAATGGTATCTCTCTTCAAGGATCTATAGAACATGGGGCAGTGAAGGTATTAACATATTAAAGAAATGACATTATAAAGCAGTTAATCACTTCCAGTGGGGCAGGCTATGATGTGAGTGGGATATCTGCCAGTCTCGAGTCTTCCTTAAAGTCTAAACCAATCAGTGCAGCTATGATTTTCCCATTAAATCTGGCTGGCTTTGCTGGCCAGCTGGTTGTTCCCCCCTCGGGCTGGGGTCGGGGTCTGTCTGTCCCCAGCCCACCCAAGCGTATCAAGTGTCAGATGGCAGGTCTGAACAGCCAGTCAGCGGTAAGAAATCAGAGAGATGGCACCATGTGGAGACTAAAAGCTGAAACATTGCCTCTGCCAATTATTAAAAGTGCAGGGAGTGACCCAACTTCCCTTCCTCAGACAAGGATCTACATTCAGGGTCCTGAGTGCAGGATTTTGGGTTGCTTGGGTGTCTCAAGACCTTTATGCTTTGCTGCTACTGGTAGAGTGTTTTTATATTTCAGTGTATTACCTCAGTACCATAAAGCAATAAGTAGAGATTACTTCTTCCCTGTGGCAGGGCACCAAAGCTAAAGCATGATGGCATTTTCTATTCACATTTGTAATACAAGGTTCAGGTGATTTGATCTCAAAACTGATCATGGGCTTAATTCAGTTTTGAACAACAGCATTTTTAGGTATTCTTTTACACTTTGTAGGGCATAGACTAAGAGCAGGCATTGAGAGGGAATGACTTCTGTTCTCCTGGGATTACTGTCAAGCACTATGGCTTTGGCATCTCGAAAAACTGCATGAAATCAAACCCAGGATTATCCCAGGCTTAGGATCCTCTCTCCAATATTTTCTTTACAGTACAATTTTTTTTAAAATATCATTCCTGAATTTAACTGATGCTTTTTCACAGTATGTTGACTATTCCAATACAAAAGAGATACAAATGATACACATGGTAATTTGAAGCATCAAATCTAAGTTAAATGGTATTCTATTTTCCAGCACGTCTAGCATTCAGGAGGCCAACTGCACTTGGCAACTGGCAGATGCTGTGGTCCAGAAAGCTCCTGTAACACTTGTGGGACACTGAACAGCATGATCTGCCGGCAGATGAACAGGAAGAGTTTTCCGCCTCCGTTTGGCTCTGTTTAAAGTCATCTTTTTGATCCATTTTTCAGCCTCCGGGGCTGCTCATGTCCCATGAGGCTGATAAAGGAGTCCATGAGCATAGAACAAAGAAAACATCAGAATATTCATGTGCTCCAAACTCCTGGGATCTTGCAAGAGAAGAGAAAAATCTGAACTATTTTCTCAGCAGGATTTCCTTACCAAGCAGCATTTTTTCTCTTCCATGTAGGCAACTGGTTCACAGCAGCATCGAGACTTCGTGCCAGGCCCTGCTCCACTCTGCCGTGGTGGAAACCATGAGCAGATGGTGCAGTGCAGTGGAAAATCAGGTCTCCAAGAAAAGACTGAGCTGAGAATAAAACACCCTTAAGCAGAAATCTACATGTTTTATTTCATGATAAAATGAAAACATGAGATCTTTAGGCAAAAAATAGAATACAGCTTCAGAATAGCGTATTCCACTTCCATGAACTGCCTCATTCCTTCCCATCTGAGAAAGCATCCATCTCTTCACAGCTGAAGGCTCATCTCATTTGTTGCCTTTCAGTTCATTGATCTGGTTTCTCAGGGCTTCCACGTGACTGTTCTTTGCTGAACCAACAAGCGTGGTTATCGCTGAGTTTTATTCCTTTTTTCTTTCTTGCAAACCTTTCAGAATCTCCTCCCACTTCAGCTGCAGCGTGACCTGAATTGCATCCATCTTTGTTTAAACCCATTGGGGCATAAACATCCAGCCAAATAGGTAAGAATATAATGTTAAAACTTTAATTCTGGTTTTATGTTTGTGCATAAAGAGATGAATTACCCATGAAAATGTGAGGGTTTCTTCCATTAAGCTGAATTTATTGTATGCAGTCTTTGCACTTGTGGCCTTTAAAGTTCCTGTTGTGCCCCTGCCTCACTACGCCTCCACCTCAACACTAAAACTTTTAACTCTGCTCCAGCCAAACTCTGGCCCCTGACCTTCCTCTGTTTACCCTGGAGAGCCAGGAATATGTTCAAGGGTAGGGAAATCCTTGTGCATTCACTGTGCTGCCTTGTGTTAAAGAGCTGTTGGGTTTCATCTTGGCTGGTTGCGTTTTGGTGACCTAGATCCTGCCTATACTGAAATAGCTGAAAAATAGTTTAGCAAACCTTGGTACAAAAGCATAGCTGAGATTAAAATGAGCTGATATTTATCTGGAGGGAAAAGAGAGAAGCAAACTACTGGATCCTTCTGAAGGATGTGCCTGACAAGAAACCAAATCCATTCAGCAGAAGGACATTGAAATGAGGGCACTGTTAAGACCCCATCATTATCCCCATTGTCATCATTATTGATAACAACTCCATGCACCAGGCTTGCTGGAAAAAAATCCCAAACTTTGCCAATTGCTGAAGAAGATTCTGCTGCCCCAAAGATGTGCTGCTCGTTGGTTACTTGCCATCCACTTTTTCTTCTAAAGGGAAAATAAATGCACTGGTGCTCAGAGTCAATTTTTGGTGGTTATATGAAGCCACTGTCTATGCTCATATCAATGGCCCTTTCACTGTAATGGGCTTTACTGTACAGAGGGCAAATGCAGTTTCCATGGCAGTGTAAACACAAATACACACCACGCTCCGGAGTGAGTCACATGTGCTGCAGGGGATGGAGAAAGTTCACTGTCTCAATCTGAACACATCTGGGAGAGGAGGATGAGATTATCTCACTTTAAAAATATTTTATAAATATGATGTAAATCAAGATTTGTTCTGAATAATTCCATGTCTGGGCAAATATGGAAGACATATCCTTTGAAGCTAAAGGAATAAGAGGAGGCAGGTGTTTGTTTACAGTAGCGATGTTCAAATCTATAATGAATGTGTTCTTAAAAGATGCACACAACCCAGTAGCTCTGGAAGCCAGTATGAATTTTCTGTGAGCCATTTATCCCAGTCTTTCAAATAGTTACAACAAGAATTTAATGGTTCCACAGGAAGAGAAGGTGGATAAATCTGTGGTGACTATGTAGTGCTGGTACTAAGTACTGGTCTTTGCATTGTCTTTACACATCCCTTCATAAGAACTAGTTATGTTTTTAATACTACAACTCAGAATGAAGTCTTCTCTGCTTCTACCAACCTAACTCCTTCCCCAGGACCTATTCTGCCTGCAGAGTGTTCAGCTCAATCATCCAGATTTCCAAAGCCTGCTTTGAGCAGGAATCCTTCATTTGGACCTTTCTGTGAGAGAAAGCAAAGCAATGTCATAGCAAAGCTGCAGATTTCTCTTGACTGGGCTGACATGTGAACGTTGACAATTGGAATTCAGGACTTGAGTCACTGAGGTAAAACAGGCTCATGGCAGAGCACACAGCATACAGAGTTCAGAACAAAGTTAATAGCTGTTAAGATCGTCTGTGGGAATAAGGGTTAAGGGAGAAACAAACCCTTTTATTAGATGAACTGATACAGCTGTTGGTGCTTGACCTACATGTGCCACAGCCCTATCAGTGAGGACCAGAACCAAAGGGAGAGGAACAATGAATCTGCCAGTTGTATTGTCAAAGGGTGTCTTGGCATGCAAATATCGAGATGGTTTGGAATCTGTCTTTCCTGCATCTGATGGAAAATTAAACAAATACATACAAAAAGCAGTATTTCTCTGAATGAAGGTGATGAGTCTGGATGTCTCATTAACAACGCACCACAGCAAGTAATGTCAGTCTTCAGATCACCCTGATTGTCTTGCAATGTGCATGCAGCCTTGGAGAGAAAAGGAATAGGTGAGGAAAACAGAGAGCGGGAGCCGTTTGTGGCGCTGACTGTTTTGGGCTGTTTCATCCCCTCTTCCCTGCCCTTCCCCCATGGGAACAGTCACTTCTGACTGCTCCGTGTTGTCTGTTTAAATCACGTCAATTTAAAAGGGTTACGCGAGGCTGTATTTAATCAAACATTTGCTGCAGCCAGGTGTCTTGGTCCGTCTCCTTTCCCAGATTTATCCAGAGGTAATTATCCTGTTGGACATTCGTTTCTCCTTGGGGACCGACAAGGATATCCACTTAAAAATTAAAAAATAATTGGAGCTAACAGAATGCCTGCAGATCGCTATCCTGTTAGCCCTGCTCTGGGGCACAGATCTCACCCCCCACCACCTGCTCTGTCCCTATGTGGCAGGGGTAAGCTCTCCAAGCTGAAACTCTTCTTCTCCATCCTGTGGGGCCCCACTTTTGATTGATGATATTAATAGGAAAATACCATAATACTAAAAAATAACTGAATAGAGTTTGCCAGATTTTTTATCCTCCGTCAGGAATACAAACATGAAGAATTTCAAAGGTGCAACAAAGCCAAGGGTGCATCAAAGCCTTCCATTCATTTTGGCTGCCTGGAAGTGTAGGAATAATGCCACTGTGTATGTGCTTGGACAGTGGAAGTTACCGTTGAGATTTTTTTTTTTTCCAAATCCCGTTGCAGTGAATTGGAGCTGCTCATCCAGAGCCTCGGAACTGCTATGACAATAAAAGCTGATACGCATAAAACCACGCATGGTTTAAAATAAGTGATCTACAGAGGATGGTAATTTGCATACAGCAGATTAGTTTGGCCTTTGCTGTGGTGAATGCTATGAATTTTTTGTCCTATGCTGTCTTTTAAATCTTGTTTCTGTGCAGTACAGCTGTGTCCTGGGCACGGAGAGTTTAGTGAGATACTCATTCCTCTCGTCAGGATGGTGAAGGAGTGCTGAACCCAGAGGTGCTGGAATAAATGTTGCTGCTGTTTCCCTACAGCAAGACAGCTGAGAGAGGGGTGGTGGCTGCTTTCTCTCTGCACTTCATCTACCTGAGAACCTCTTCCATGAGGAATTTTTCCAGATATCCAGGCTAAAGATGGGATATGAGGAACAGTTTATTTACTGACAAGAGTGCAGGAGCTGCGCAAAAAGCACGTGGATGTGGTGCTTGTGGGCACGGTTTGGTGGGCACGGTGGGGTTCACGGTGGGGTTGGGCTGAGGGTAGCACTGGATGAGCTGAGAGGTCTTTTCCAGCCGCAATAATGCCAAGACTCCCAGCTCCTGACCCATTCCAGGGGTCACCATCACCGCTAGCGACCCTTATGCGGTCCCTGTGGCCCCGCGCGCCCCCTGGCGGCCCGAAGAGATCAGGCGCTGGGGGGGGAAGAGGGGGCAGTGCGCATGCGTATGCGCTCAAGCTCCCCCTCCCCCCAACCTCCTCCAGTGCGCATGCCCGGCGGGGGCTCCAGGGGCCCCTCCCGCTTTTCCCTTCCCCCAACTGCGCATGCGCAGGGCACTCAATGCCCCCCCGCGCGGGCTTCCCCCCCCGAAGTGCGCATGCGCAATGCATCGAGGCGCCCATTCGCGCCGTTCCC
>JAUMJJ010000600.1:0-76343 GCA_033556795.1 Tapera naevia | reverse complement strand
GGTTAATAGGGATTTTGTGGAAAATGAACCTAGTTTTGGAGGGAAAAATATGCTGATTATGCGGAAAATCAACCCAGTTTTGGGGGAAAAATCCATTTTTAAGGAAAATGAACCCAGTTTGGGGAAAAAAATTATTTTGGGGAAAATGAACCCAGTAATCGGGTAAAAAACCCGATATTTTTGGAAAATGAACAGAGTTTGGGGGGGGGGAACCAACTTGTAGGGAAATGAACCGAGTTTTGCTCGAAAAAAACCAACTTTGGGGAAAATCAACCCAGTTTGGGAGGGAAAAAAACGATTTTGGGGAAAATGAACCCAGTTTTGGGGGAAAAAAACCCGATTTTGGGGAAATGAACCCAGTAATGGGGAAAAAACCTGATTTTGGGGAAAATGAACACTGTTTGGAGGGGAAAACTTGATTTGTGTGAAAATGCACCCAGGGTTTTGAAGAAAAAAAGGATTTTGGGGAAAATGAACCCAGTTTGGGAGGATAGAAGCTGATTATGGGGAAATTGAACCCAGTTTGGGGGGGAAAAAATATTTTGTGGAAATAAAGCCAGTAATTGGGTAAAAACCCCGGATTTTGGAGAAAAATGAACCCAGTCTGGTGGGGAAAACCCAATTTGTAGGGAAATAAACCCAGTTTTGTGGAAAAAATATATTTTGGGAAAATGAACGCAGTAATGGGGAAAAATCCTGATTTTGGGGAAAATGAACCAAGTGCGGAGTGGAAATAGAATATTTTGAGAAAATGAAATCAGTTTGGAGGGGACAACCTGATTTGTGTGAAAATGTACCCAGTTTTGGGAGGGGGGGGAAAGGATTTTGTGGAAAATGAACCTAGTTTTGGAGGAAAAAATCTGATTATGCGGAAAATGAACCCCTTTTGGGGGGAAAAATGATTTTGGGGGAAATGAACGCAGTAATTGGGTAAAAATCTCTAATTTGGGGGAAAATGGAACCAGTTTGGTAGGGAAAACCAAATTTGTAGGGAAGTGAACCCATTTTTGGTGGAAAAAACCATATTTTGGGGAAAATGGACACAGTTTTGGGGGGAAAAAATGATTTTGGGGAAAATGAACCCAGTAATGGGGAAAAAAATGATTTTGGGGAAAATGAACCCAGTGTGGAATGGAAATAGAAGATTTTGGGGAAAATGAAATCAGATAGGAGGGGAAAACCTGATTTTTGTGAAAATGAACTGAGTTTTGGGGGAAATAAGGATTTTATGTAAAATGAACCTATTTTCGGAGGAAAAAAGCTGATTATGTGGAAAATGAACCCAGTTTGCGGAAAAACCTGTTTTCAAGGAAAATGAACCCAGTTTTGGGGAAAAAAATGATTTTGGGGAAAATGAACCCAGTGATCGGGTAAAAAACCCGGATTTTGGGGAAAATGAACACAGTTTGTTGGGGAAAACCTAATATGTAGGGAAATAAACCCAGTTTTGGTGGAAAAAACATATTTTGGGGAAAATGAACCCAGTTTTGGGGTAAAAAAATGATTTTTGGAAAAATTAACCCACTTTGTGAGAAAAACCCTGATTTTGGAGAAAATGAACCCAGTAATGGGGAAAAATCCTGATTTTGGGGAAAATGAACCAAGTGCGGAGTGGAAATAGAAGGTTTTGAGGAAAATGAAATCAGTTTGGACGGGACAACCTGATTTGTGTGAAAATGTACCCAGTTTTGGGGGTTAATAGGGATTTTGCGGAAAATGAACCTAGTTTCGGAGGAAAAATTCTGATTATACGGAAAATGAACACAGTTTTGGGGGAAAAAAACGTTTTTAAGGAAAATGAACCCAGTTTTTGGGGAAAAAATTATTTTGGGGAAAATGAACGCAGTAATTGGGTAAAAAAACCCGAATTTTGGGGAAAATCAGCAGAGTTGGGGGGGGGGGAAGACTTGTAGAGAAATGAACAGACTTTTGCTGTAAAAAAAACCGACTTTGGGGAAAATCAACCCAGTTTGGGAGGAAAAAATCCGATTTTGGGGAAAATGAACACTGGAGGGGAAAAAAACCTGGTTTTGGGGAAAATGAACACTGGAGGGGAAAACTAGATTTGTGTGAAAATGCACCCAGTGTTTTGTGGAAAAAAAGGATTTTGGGGAAAATGAACCCAGTTTAGGAAGAAAGAAGCTGATTATGGGGAAAATTAACCCAGTTTGGAGGGGATAACCCGTTTTTGATTAAAATGAAGCCAGTTTTGAGGGAAAAAAAATTTTTTTGGGAAATAAAGCCAGTAATTGGGGCTTCTCCAAAACAACCAGGTTTTGGAGAAAATGAACACAATTTGGTGGGGAAAACCCAATATTTAGGGAAATAAACCCAGTTTTGGTGGAAAAAAAACATATTTTGGGGAAAATGAACACAGTTTTGGGGGAAAAAATGATTTTGGGGAAAATGAACCCAGTAATGGAGAAAAAATCCTGATTTTGGGGAAAATGAACCCAGTGTGGAGTGGAAATTGAAGATTTTGGGGAAAATGAAATCAGTTTGGAGGGGAAAACCTGATTTGTGTGAAAATGTACGCAGTTTTTGGGGGAGAAAAAGGATTTTGGGTAAAATGAACCCAGTGTGGAGTGGAAATAGAAGATTTTGGATAAAATGAACATTGTTTGGAGGGGAACACCTGATTTTGGACAAAAAACATCCAGTTTTGGGGGGAAATAAGGATTTTGTGGAAAATGAATATAGTTTCGGAGGATAAAAACTATTTATGCAGAAAATGAACCCAGTTTTGGGTAAAAAACCCGTTTTTAAGGAAAATGAACCCAATTTTGGGGAAAAAAAATATTTTTGGGAAAATGAACCCAGTAATTGGGTAAAAAACCCGAATTTTGGGGAAAATGAACCCCGTTTGGGAGGAAAAAAACCCGATTATGGGAAAAATGAACCCAGTTTTGGGGAAAAAAATTATTTTGAGGAAAATGAAATCAGTTTTGGGAAAAAAAATTATTTTGGGGAAAATGAACCCAGTAATGGGGAAAAAAAAATGATTTTGGGGAAAATGAACCCAGTTTTGGGGGAAAACCCCGGATTTGGGGAAAATGAACCCAGTTTTGGGGGAAAAAATGATTTTGGGGAAAATGAACCCAGTAATGGAGAAAAAATCCTGATTTTGGGGAAAATGAACCCAGTGTGGAGTGGAAATTGAAGCTTTTGGGGAAAATGAAATCAGTTTGGAGGGGAACACCTGATTTTGGAGAAAAAGCATCCAGTTTTTGGGGGAAATAAGGATTTTGTGGAAAATGAATATAGTTTCGGAGGATAAAAGCTATTTATGCAGAAAATGAACCCAGTTTTGGGTATAAAAACCGTTTTTAAGGAAAATGAACCCAATTTGGGGAAAAAAAATTTATTTTTGGGAAAATGAACCCAGTAATTGGGTAAAAAACCCGAATTTTGGGGAAAATGAACCCCGTTTGGGAGGAAAAAAACCCGATTATGGGAAAAATG
This sequence comes from Tapera naevia, assembly GCA_033556795.1. Taxonomy (NCBI): domain Eukaryota; kingdom Metazoa; phylum Chordata; class Aves; order Cuculiformes; family Neomorphidae; genus Tapera; species Tapera naevia. The sequence continues at coordinate 72,881 of JAUMJJ010000600.1, read as the reverse complement.
AACCCAGTTTTGGGGAAAAAAATATTTTGGGGAAAATGAAATCAGTTTTGGGAAAAAAATTATTTTGAGGAAAATGAACCCAGTAATGGGGAAAAAAAACCTGATTTTGGGGAAAATGAACCCAGTGTTTCAGAGGAAATAGAAGATTTTGGGGAAAAAAAATCAAAAATTCACCAAAAATTACACCAAAAATTTCACCGAAATCATTATTTCCCTCCCAAAACTGGATTCATTTCCCCAAAAATCAGATTTTTTCCTCCCAAACCGGGTTCATTTTCCCCAAAATCCTATTTTTCCCCCAAAACTGGGTGCATATTCACACAAATCAGGTTTTCCCCTCCTAAAACGGTTCATTTTCCACAAAAGCTTCTATTTCCACTCCACACTGGGTTCATTTTCCCCATAATCAGGGTTTATTCCCAATTACTGTGTTCACTTTCTCAAAAATCCTTTAACCACCCCCCCCCCTCAAAAATGGGTTCATTTATCTCAAAAACTAACCCCTTGATTTTAAAGAATCCTGGAATTTTCTTCCATGAATAGCTGCCAAAGAGAAAGCTTTTTACCGGCAGGGTATTCCTCTCTCGAAGGCTAACAAATACAGGCAAAGAGAGGATCTGCACCTGCTTTCTTGAGCAGCCTTCACAGTGTTTCCCCGGCTTTCACACCACATTCCGGCTGCAAACATTACGTTGGTCCGGAGACAGCGCCTTCTCTTGCCGGCTGGCTCTCTAAACTGAAACCGCTCAGAAAGCTGTCTCTGGTCGCGGTTTCACAGACATCTCGGCTGTCTGCTCCTTGCCTCTCTGAGGAGCTGTCATTTCAGATATCTAGCATCACATCACAGCGCATGCACATGAGTCTAAAATCTTTCTTAGAAACTTGCTATTTATGAAAATTGTGTTAGCATGACTTTTCATCTTCTAACAATGTAATTAAAGGGAATATTATCAGATGATCTGCTCGTGCTTCAAGGACGAGGGATCCCTGTTTTCCAGTGTAGTCTCATCAGCCTCTGCAAACTCTTTCTACTGAAACAGCAGGCAGGGAATCCACAGCACATTCTCTGAACGGCACGGATTTGTGTTTCTCCAAAGGAGAGCAGAAACTAACCCCTTGATTTTAAAGAATCACAGAATGTTCTTCCATGAATCGCTGCTAGAAGAGAAAGCATTTTAGCGGCAGGCTATTCCTCTCTCGAAGGCTGACAAATACAGGCAAACAGTCGAGCTGCTTTTGCTTTCTTGCGCAGCCTTCACAGTGTAGCCCCGGCTTTCACAGTAGGCTTCAGCTGCAAACATTACGTTGTTCGGGAGACAGTGCCTTCTCTTACCGGCTAGCTCTCTAAACTGAAGCCGGTCGGAAAGCTGCCTCTCGCCGCGGTTCTACAGACATCCCGGCGGTCTGCTGCTTGCCTCCCTGACGAACAGTCTTTTCCGATTTCTAGCAGCATATTAAAGCGCGTCCACAGCAGTCTAAAATCTTGCCTCCTACCCACCCCCGAATTTTCTATTTTGGAAATGTTTTAGCATGACATCTAATCTCCTAACAATGTATTTAAAAGACAAATAATCGGATGATCTGTTCGTGTTCAAGGATGAGAGATCCCTTTTTTCCTGTCCATTCCCTTCAGCCTCTGCAAACTGTTTCTGCTGAAACTTGTTACAACAGCCGGCAGCGAATTCACACACATTCTCTGAACTGCACGGTTTTGTTTTTCCTCCAAGGGAGTGCAGAAACTAACCGTTTGAATTTAAAGAATCCTGGAATTTCCTTCCATGAATAGCTGCCAGAAGAGAAAGCTTTTTACCGGCAGGGTATTCCTCTCTCGAAGGCTTACAAATACAGGCAAAGAGAGGATCTGCTCCTGCTTTCTTGAGCAGCCTTCACAGTGTTTCCCCGGCTTTCACACCACATTCCGGCTGCAAACATTACGTTGGTCCGGAGACAGCGCCTTCTCTTGCCGGCTGGCTCTCTAAACTGAAACCGCTCAGAAAGCTGTCTCTGGCCGCGGTTTCACAGACATCTCGGCTGTCTGCTCCTTGCCGCTCTGAGGAGCAGTCATTTCAGATATCTAGCATTACATCACAGCGCATGCACATGAGTCTAAAATCTTTCTCTCTTAGAAACTTGCTATTTATGAAAATTGTTTTAGCATGACTTTTCATCTTCTAACAATGTAATTAAAGGGAATATTATCAGATGATCTGTTCGTGCTTCAAGGACGAGGGATCCCTGTTTTCCAGTGTAGTCTCATCAGCCTCTGCAAACTCTTTCTACTGAAACAGCAGGCAGGGAATCCACAGCACATTCTCTGAACGGCACGGTTTTGTGTTTCTCCAAAGGAGAGCAGAAACTAACCCCTTGATTTTAAAGAATCACAGAATGTTCTTCCATGAATCGCTGCTAGAAGAGAAAGCATTTTAGCGGCAGGCTATTCCTCTCTCGAAGGCTGACAAATACAGGCAAACAGTCGAGCTGCTTTTGCTTTCTTGCGCAGCCTTCACAGTGTAGCCCCGGCTTTCACAGTAGGCTTCAGCTGCAAACATTACGTTGTTCGGGAGACAGTGCCTTCTCTTACCGGCTAGCTCTCTAAACTGAAGCCGGTCGGAAAGCTGCCTCTCGCCGCGGTTCTACAGACATCCCGGCGGTCTGCTGCTTGCCTCCCTGACGAACAGTCTTTTCCGATTTGTAGCAGCATATTAAAGCGCGTCCACAGCAGTCTAAAATCTTGCCTCCTACCCACCCCCGAATTTTCTATTTTGGAAATGTTTTAGCATGACATCTAATCTCCTAACAATGTATTTAAAAGACAAATAATCGGATGATCTGTTCGTGTTCAAGGACGAGAGATCCCTTTTTTCCTGTCCATTCCCTTCAGCCTCTGCAAACTGTTTCTGCTGAAACTTGTTACAACAGCCGGCAGCGAATTCACACACATTCTCTGAACTGCACGGTTTTGTTTTTCCTCCAAGGGAGAGCAGAAACTAACACCTTGATTTTAAAGAATCCTGGAATTTCCTTCCATGAATAGCTGCCAGAAGAGAAAGCTTTCTACCGGCAGGGTATTCCTCTCTCGAAGGCTTACAAATACAGGCAAAGAGAGGATCTGCTCCTGCTTCCTTGAGCAGCCTTCACAGTGTTTCCCCGGCTTTCACACCACATTCCGGCTGCAAATATTACGTTGGTCCGGAGATAGCGCCTTCTCTTACCGGCTAGCTCTCTAAACTGAAGCCGGTCGGAAAGCTGCCTCTCGCCGCGGTTCTAAAGACATCCCGGCGGTCTTCTTCTTGCCTCCCTGACGACCAGTCATTTCAGATTTTGGGAGGAATTAACCCAGTTTGTGAGAAAAAAAACTGATTATGGGTAAAATGAAGCCAGTTTGTGGGGGAAAAGCCGTTTTTGTATATAATAAACCCAGTTATGGGGAAAATGAACCAGTAATGGGGAAAAAAACCGATTATGGGGAAAATGAACAGAGTTTGGTGGGGGAAAACCCATTTTGTAGGGAAGGGAACACAGTTAAGGTGGAAAGAAACAGATTCTGTGGAAAATGATATTGTAGGGAAATGAACCCAGTTTTGCTGGAATAAAACATATTTTGTGGAAAATGAGGGGTTTTTTTTCTCCCCCCGACTGGATTCATTTTCCCCAAAATCGGTTTTTTTTCCTCCCAAATTGGGTTCATTTTCCCCAAAATCCTTTTTTTCCCACAAAAACTGGGTGCATTTTCACACAAATCAGGTTTTCCCCTCCAAACTGATTACATTTTCCAAAAATCTTCTATTTCCACTCCACACTGGGTTTATTTCCCCCAAAATCATTTTTTTCCCCATTACTGGATTCATTTCCCCAAAATCGTTTTTTTTCCACCAAAACTGAGTTCATTTTCCCGAAATCGTTTCCCCCCCTCCCCCCCCCAAAAAAAAACTGGCTGCATTTTCACACAAATAAGATTTTCCCCTCCAAACTGATTTCATTTTCCCCCAAATCCGGGTTTATTTCCCAATTACTGGGTTCATTTCCCCAAAATAATTTTTTCCCAAAGCACTCTTCATTTTCCCCAAAATCGATTTTTTTCCACCAAAACAGAGACCATTTACCTACAAGTTGGGTTTTCTCCCCAAACTGTGTTCATTTTCCCCCAAATTAGGGTTTTTTACAAAATTTTACAAAATTACTGGGTTAATTTTCCCCAAAATCACTTCGACCCCCCCCAAACTGGATGCATTTTCATACAAATCAGGTTTTTTCCCCCCCAAACTGGGTTAATTTTCACTGTAATCAGCTTCTTTCCTCCCAAACTCGGTTCATTTCCCTTCAAGTTGGTTTCCTCCGCCCAAAACTTTGTTCATTTTCCCCAAAATTCGAATTTTTTAACCCAATTACTGGGTTCATTTTCCCAAAATATTTTTTTTCCCCAAAACTGGGTTCATTTTCCTTAAAAACGGGTTTTTCTGCCAAAACTGGGTTCATTTTCCGCATAATCAGCATTTTTCCTCCGAAACTAGGTTCATTTTCCACAAAATCCTTATTTCCCCCCAAAACTGGGTTTATTTTCACACAAATCAGGTTTTCCCCTCAAAACAGTATTCATTTTCCCCAAAATCTTCTATTTCCACTCCACACTTGGTTCATTTTCCCCAAAAACAGATTTTTCCCCCAAAACTGGGTCCATTTTCCCTAAATTCGGGTTTTTTTCCACCAAAACTCGGTTCATTTCCCTAGAAGTTGGTTTTTCCCCCCCAAACTTTGTTCATTTTCCCCAAACTTCGGTTTTTTTACCCAATTACTGGGTTCGTTTTCTCCAAAATAATTGTTTTCCCCAAAACTGGGTTCATTTTCTGCATAATCAGTTTTTCCCTCTGAAACTGGGTTCATTTTCCACAAAATTCGGGAAATGAACTGAGTTTTGGTGGAAAAAAACTGACTTTGGGGAAAATGAACCCAGTTAGGGAGGAAAAAAATCCGATTTTGGGGCAAATTACCCCAATTATGGGGGAAAAAAAAATAATTTTTGGGAAATGAACCCAGTAATTGGAAAACCCGGATTCTGGGGAAAATGAACACAGTTTGGGAGGAAAGAAGCTGATTATGGGGAAAATGAAACCAGTTTTGGGGGAAAAAAAAAATTTTTGGTGAAAATGAACCCAGTTTTGAAGGAAAAAAAAGATTTTGGGGAAATAAAGCCAGTAACTGGTTCAAAAATACATATGTTGGGGAAAATGAACACAATTTGGTGGGGAAAACCCGATATGTAGGGAAATAAACCCATTTTTGGTGGAAAAAAACATATTTTGAGGAAAATGAACCCAGTTTTTTTGGGGAAAAAAATTATTTTGGGGAAAATGAACCCAGTTTGGGAGGAGAGAAGCTGATTATGGGGGAAATGAACCCAGTTTGGGGGGGAAAAAATATTTTGTGGAAATAAAGCCAGTAATTGGGTAAAAACCCCGGATTTTGGAGAAAAATGAACCCAGTCTGGTGGGGAAAACCCAATTTGTAGGGAAATAAACCCAGTTTTGTGGAAAAAAATATATTTTGGGGAAAATGAATGCAGTAATGGGGAAAAATCCTGATTTTGGGGAAAATGAACTAAGTGCGGAGTGGAAATAGAATATTTTGAGGAAAATGAAATCAGTTTGGAGGGGACAACCTGATTTGTGTGAAAATGTACCCAGTTTTGGGGGTTAATAGGGATTTTCTGGAAAATGAACCTAGTTTTGGAGGGAAAAATATGCTGATTATGCGGAAAATGAACCCAGTTTTGGGGGAAAAATCCATTTTTAAGGAAAATGAACCCAGTTTGGGGGAAAAAAATTATTTTGGGGAAAATGAACCCAGTAATCGGGTAAAAAACCCGATTTTTTTGGAAAATGAACAGAGTTTGGGGGGGGGGGAACCAACTTGTAGGGAAATGAACCGAGTTTTGCTCGAAAAAAAACAACTTTGGGTAAAATCAACCCAGTTTGGGAGGGAAAAAAACGATTTTGGGGAAAATGAACCCAGTAATGGGGAAAAAACCTGATTTTGGGGAAAATGAACACTGTTTGGAGGGGAAAACTTGATTTGTGTGAAAATGCACCCAGTGTTTTGAAGAAAAAAAGGATTTTGGGGAAAATGAACCCAGTTTGGGAGGATAGAAGCTGATTATGGGGAAAATGAACCCAGTTTGGGGGGGGGGAAATATTTTGTGGAAATAAAGCCAGTAATTGGGTAAAAACCCCGGATTTTGGAGAAAAATGAACCCAGTCTGGTGGGGAAAACCCAATTTGTAGGGAAATCAACCCAGTTTTGTGGAAAAAATATATTTTGGGGAAAATGAACGCAGTAATGGGGAAAAATCCTGATTTTGGGGAAAATGAACCAAGTGCGGAGTGGAAATAGAATATTTTGAGGAAAATGAAATCAGTTTGGAGGGGACAACCTGATTTGTGTGAAAATGTACCCAGTTTTATGGAGGGGGGGGAAAGGATTTTGTGGAAAATGAACCTAGTTTTGGAGGAAAAAATCTGATTATGCGGAAAATGAACCCCTTTTGGGGGAAAAATGATTTTGGGGGAAATGAACGCAGTAATTGGGTAAAAAACTCTAATTTGGGGGAAAATGGAACCAGTTTGGTAGGGAAAACCAAATTTGTAGGGAAGTGAACCCATTTTTGGTGGAAAAAAACATATTTTGGGGAAAATGGACACAGTTTTGGGGGGAAAAAATGATTTTGGGGAAAATGAACCCAGTAATGGGGAAAAAAATGATTTTGGGGAAAATGAACCCAGTGTGGAATGGAAATAGAAGATTTTGGGGAAAATGAAATCAGATAGGAGGGGAAAACCTGATTTTTGTGAAAATGAACTGAGTTTTGGGGGGAAATAAGGATTTTATGTAAAATGAACCTATTTTCGGAGGAAAAAAGCTGATTATGTGGAAAATGAACCCAGTTTTGCGGAAAAACCTGTTTTCAAGGAAAATGAACCCAGTTTTGGGGAAAAAAATGATTTTGGGGAAAATGAACCCAGTGATCGGGTAAAAAACCCGGATTTTGGGGAAAAGGAACACAGTTTGTTGGGGAAAACCTAATATGTAGGGAAATAAACCCAGTTTTGGTGGAAAAAACATATTTTGGGGAAAATGAACCCAGTTTTGGGGTAAAAAAATGATTTTTGGAAAAATTAACCCACTTTGTGAGAAAAACCCCTGATTTTGGAGAAAATGAACCCAGTAATGGGGAAAAATCCTGATTTTGGGGAAAATGAACCAAGTGCGGAGTGAAAATAGAAGGTTTTGAGGAAAATGAAATCAGTTTGGACGGGACAACCTGATTTGTGTGAAAATGTACCCAGTTTTGGGGGTTAATAGGGATTTTGCAGAAAATGAACCTAGTTTCGGAGGAAAAATTCTGATTATACGGAAAATGAACACAGTTTTGGGGGAAAAAAAACGTTTTTAAGGAAAATGAACCCAGTTTTTGGGGAAAAAATTATTTTGGGGAAAATGAACGCAGTAATTGGGTAAAAAAACCCGAATTTTGGGGAAAATCAGCAGAGTTGGGGGGGGGGGAAGACTTGTAGAGAAATGAACCGACTTTTGCTGTAAAAAAAAACCGACTTTGGGGAAAATCAACCCAGTTTGGGAGGAAAAAATCCGATTTTGGGGAAAATGAACACTGGAGGGGAAAAAAAACCTGGTTTTGGGGAAAATGAACACTGGAGGGGAAAACTAGATTTGTGTGAAAATGCACCCAGTGTTTTGTGGAAAAAAAGGATTTTGGGGAAAATGAACCCAGTTTAGGAAGAAAGAAGCTGATTATGGGGAAAATTAACCCAGTTTGGAGGGGATAACCCGTTTTTGATTAAAATGAACCCAGTTTTGAGGGAAAAAAAATTTTTTGGGAAATAAAGCCAGTAATTGGGGCTTCTCCAAAACAACCAGGTTTTGGAGAAAATGAACACAATTTGGTGGGGAAAACCCAATATTTAGGGAAATAAACCCAGTTTTGGTGGAAAAAAAACATATTTTGGGGAAAATGAACACAGATTTGGGGGAAAAAATGATTTTGGGGAAAATGAACCCAGTAATGGAGAAAAAATCCTGATTTTGGGGAAAATGAACCCAGTGTGGAGTGGAAATTGAAGATTTTGGGGAAAATGAAATCAGTTTGGAGGGGAAAACCTGATTTGTGTGAAAATGTACCCAGTTTTTGGGGAGAAAAAGGATTTTGGGTAAAATGAACCCAGTGTGGAGTGGAAATAGAAGATTTTGGAGAAAATGAACACTGTTTGGAGGGGAACACCTGATTTTGGAGAAAAAGCATCCAGTTTTGGGGGGAAATAAGGATTTTGTGGAAAATGAATATAGTTTCGGAGGATAAAAACTATTTATGCAGAAAATGAACCCAGTTTTGGGTAAAAAACCCGTTTTTAAGGAAAATGAACCCAATTTTGGGAAAAAAAATTTATTTTTGGGAAAATGAACCCAGTAATTGGGTAAAAAACCCGAATTTTGGGGAAAATGAACCCCGTTTGGGAGGAAAAAAAACCCGATTATGGGAAAAATGAACCCAGTTTTGGGGAAAAAATTATTTTGAGGAAAATGAAATCAGTTTTGGGAAAAAAATTATTATGGGGAAAATGAACCCAGTAATGGGGAAAAAAAATTATTTTGGGGAAAATGAACCCAGTTTTGGGGGAAAAAATGATTTTGGGGAAAATGAATCCAGTAATGGAGAAAAAATCCTGATTTTGAGGAAAATGAACCCAGTGTGGAGTGGAAATAGAAGATTTTGGGGAAAATGAAATCAGTTTGGAGGGGAACACCTGATTTTGGAGAAAAAGCATCCAGTTTTGGGGGGAAATAAGGATTTTGTGGAAAATGAATATAGTTTCAGAGGATAAAAGCTATTTATGCAGAAAATGAACCCAGTTTGGGAGGAAAAAAACCCGATTATGGGAAAAATGAACCCAGTTTTGGGGAAAAAAATTATTTTGGGAAAAATGAAATCAGTTTTGGGAAAAAAATTATTTTGGGGAAAATGAACCCAGTAATGGGGAAAAAAACCTGATTTTGGGGAAAATGAACCCAGTGTTTCAGAGGAAATAGAAGATTTTGGGGAAAAAAAATCAAAAATTCACCAGAAATTACACCAAAAATTTCACCAAAATCATTATTTCCCTCCCAAAACTGGATTCATTTCCCCCAAAATCAGATTTTTTTCCTCCCAAACCGGGTTCATTTTCCCCAAAATCCTATTTTTCCCCCAAAACTGGGTGCATATTCACACAAATCAGGTTTTCCCCTCCTAAAACGGTTCATTTTCCACAAAAGCTTCTATTTCCACTCCACACTGGGTTCATTTTCCCCATAATCAGGGTTTATTCCCAATTACTGTGTTCACTTTCTCAAAAATCCTTTAACCACCCCCCCCCCCCCCCCCCCCCCCTCAAAAATGGGTTCATTTATCTCAAAAACTAACCCCTTGATTTTAAAGAATCCTGGAATTTTCTTCCATGAATAGCTGCCAAAGAGAAAGCTTTTTACCGGCAGGGTATTCCTCTCTCGAAGGCTAACAAATACAGGCAAAGAGAGGATCTGCACCTGCTTTCTTGAGCAGCCTTCACAGTGTTTCCCCGGCTTTCACACCACATTCCGGCTGCAAACATTACGTTGGTCCGGAGACAGCGCCTTCTCTTGCCGGCTGGCTCTCTAAACTGAAACCGCTCAGAAAGCTGTCTCTGGCCGCGGTTTCACAGACATCTCGGCTGTCTGCTCCTTGCCGCTCTGAGGAGCAGTCATTTCAGATATCTAGCATCACATCACAGCGCATGCACATGAGTCTAAAATCTTTCTTAGAAACTTGCTATTTATGAAAATTGTGTTAGCATGACTTTTCATCTTCTAACAATGTAATTAAAGGGAATATTATCAGATGATCTGCTCGTGCTTCAAGGACGAGGGATCCCTGTTTTCCAGTGTAGTCTCATCAGCCTCTGCAAACTCTTTCTACTGAAACAGCAGGCAGGGAATCCACAGCACATTCTCTGAACGGCACGGTTTTGTGTTTCTCCAAAGGAGAGCAGAAACTAACCCCTTGATTTTAAAGAATCACAGAATGTTCTTCCATGAATCGCTGCTAGAAGAGAAAGCATTTTAGCGGCAGGCTATTCCTCTCTCGAAGGCTGACAAATACAGGCAAACAGTCGAGCTGCTTTTGCTTTCTTGCGCAGCCTTCACAGTGTAGCCCCGGCTTTCACAGTAGGCTTCAGCTGCAAACATTACGTTGTTCGGGAGACAGTGCCTTCTCTTACCGGCTAGCTCTCTAAACTGAAGCCGGTCGGAAAGCTGCCTCTCGCCGCGGTTCTACAGACATCCCGGCGGTCTGCTGCTTGCCTCCCTGACGAACAGTCTTTTCCGATTTCTAGCAGCATATTAAAGCGCGTCCACAGCAGTCTAAAATCTTGCCTCCTATCCACCCCCGAATTTTCTATTTTGGAAATGTTTTAGCATGACATCTCCTAACAATGTATTTAAAAGACAAATAATCGGATGATCTGTTCGTGTTCAAGGACGAGAGATCCCTTTTTTCCTGTCCATTCCCTTCAGCCTCTGCAAACTGTTTCTGCTGAAACTTGTTACAACAGCCGGCAGCGAATTCACACACATTCTCCGAACTGCACGGTTTTGGTTTTCCTCCAAGGGAGTGCAGAAACTAACCCTTTGAATTTAAAGAATCCTGGAATTTCCTTCCATGAATAGCTGCCAGAAGAGAAAGCTTTTTACCGGCAGGGTATTCCTCTCTCGAAGGCTTACAAATACAGGCAAAGAGAGGATCTGCTCCTGCTTTCTTGAGCAGCCTTCACAGTGTTTCCCCGGCTTTCACACCACATTCCGGCTGCAAACATTACGTTGGTCCGGAGACAGCGCCTTCTCTTGCCGGCTGGCTCTCTAAACTGAAACCGCTCAGAAAGCTGTCTCTGGCCGCGGTTTCACAGACATCTCGGCTGTCTGCTCCTTGCCGCTCTGAGGAGCAGTCATTTCAGATATCTAGCATTACATCACAGCGCATGCACATGAGTCTAAAATCTTTCTCTCTTAGAAACTTGCTATTTATGAAAATTGTTTTAGCATGACTTTTCATCTTCTAACAATGTAATTAAAGGGAATATTATCAGATGATCTGTTCGTGCTTCAAGGACGAGGGATCCCTGTTTTCCAGTGTAGTCTCATCAGCCTCTGCAAACTCTTTCTACTGAAACAGCAGGCAGGGAATCCACAGCACATTCTCTGAACGGCACGGTTTTGTGTTTCTCCAAAGGAGAGCAGAAACTAACCCCTTGATTTTAAAGAATCACAGAATGTTCTTCCATGAATCGCTGCTAGAAGAGAAAGCATTTTAGCGGCAGGCTATTCCTCTCTCGAAGGCTGACAAATACAGGCAAATAGTCGAGCTGCTTTTGCTTTCTTGCGCAGCCTTCACAGTGTAGCCCCGGCTTTCACAGTAGGCTTCAGCTGCAAACATTACGTTGTTCGGGAGACAGTGCCTTCTCTTACCGGCTAGCTCTCTAAACTGAAGCCGGTCGGAAAGCTGCCTCTCGCCGCGGTTCTACAGACATCCCGGCGGTCTGCTGCTTGCCTCCCTGACGAACAGTCTTTTCCGATTTCTAGCAGCATATTAAAGCGCGTCCACAGCACTCTAAAATCTTGCCTCCTACCCACCCCCGAATTTTCTATTTTGGAAATGTTTTAGCATGACATCTAATCTCCTAACAATGTATTTAAAAGACAAATAATCGGATGATCTGTTCGTGTTCAAGGACGAGAGATCCCTTTTTTCCTGTCCATTCCCTTCAGCCTCTGCAAACTGTTTCTGCTGAAACTTGTTACAACAGCCGGCAGCGAATTCACACACATTCTCTGAACTGCACGGTTTTGTTTTTCCTCCAAGGGAGAGCAGAAACTAACACCTTGATTTTAAAGAATCCTGGAATTTCCTTCCATGAATAGCTGCCAGAAGAGAAAGCTTTCTACCGGCAGGGTATTCCTCTCTCGAAGGCTTACAAATACAGGCAAAGAGAGGATCTGCTCCTGCTTCCTTGAGCAGCCTTCACAGTGTTTCCCCGGCTTTCACACCACATTCCGGCTGCAAATATTACGTTGGTCCGGAGACAGCGCCTTCTCTTACCGGCTGGCTCTCTAAACTGAAGCCTGTCGGAAAGCTGCCTCTCGCCGCGGTTCTAAAGACATCCCGGCGGTCTTCTTCTTGCCTCCCTGACGACCAGTCATTTCAGATTTTGGGAGGAATTAACCCAGTTTGTGAGAAAAAAAACTGATTATGGGTAAAATGAAGCCAGTTTGTGGGGGAAAAGCCGTTTTTGTATATAATAAACCCAGTTATGGGGAAAATGAACCAGTAATGGGGAAAAAAACCGATTATGGGGAAAATGAACAGAGTTTGGTGGGGGAAAACCCATTTTGTAGGGAAGGGAACACAGTTAAGGTGGAAAGAAACAGATTCTGTGGAAAATGATATTGTAGGGAAATGAACCCAGTTTTGCTGGAATAAAACATATTTTGTGGAAAATGAGGGGTTTTTTTTCTCCCCCCGACTGGATTCATTTTCCCCAAAATCGGGTTTTTTTCCTCCCAAATTGGGTTCATTTTCCCCAAAATCCTTTTTTTCCCACAAAAACTGGGTGCATTTTCACACAAATCAGGTTTTCCCCTCCAAACTGATTACATTTTCCAAAAATCTTCTATTTCCACTCCACACTGGGTTTATTTCCCCCAAAATCATTTTTTTCCCCATTACTGGATTCATTTCCCCAAAATAGTTTTTTTTCCACCAAAACTGAGTTCATTTTCCCGAAATCGTTTCCCCCCCTCCCCCCCCCAAAAAAAAACTGGCTGCATTTTCACACAAATAAGATTTTCCCCTCCAAACTGATTTCATTTTCCCCCAAATCCGGGTTTATTTCCCAATTACTGGGTTCATTTCCCCAAAATAATTTTTTCCCAAAGCACTCTTCATTTTCCCCCAAATCGATTTTTTTCCACCAAAACAGAGACCATTTACCTACAAGTTGGGTTTTCTCCCCAAACTGTGTTCATTTTCCCCCAAATTAGGGTTTTTTACAAAATTTTACAAAATTACTGGGTTAATTTTCCCCAAAATCACTTCCCCCCTCCCCCCCCCCCAAACTGGATGCATTTTCATACAAATCAGGTTTTTCCCCCCCCAAAGTGGGTTAATTTTCACTGTAATCAGCTTCTTTCCTCCCAAACTCGGTTCATTTCCCTACAAGTTGTTTCCTCCGCCCAAAACTTTGTTCATTTTCCCCAAAATTCGAATTTTTTAACCCAATTACTGGGTTCATTTTCCCAAAATATTTTTTTTCCCCAAAACTGGGTTCATTTTCCTTAAAAACGGGTTTTTCTGCCAAAACTGGGTTCATTTTCCGCATAATCAGCATTTTTCCTCCGAAACTAGGTTCATTTTCCACAAAATCCTTATTTCCCCCCAAAACTGGGTTTATTTTCACACAAATCAGGTTTTCCCCTCAAAACAGTATTCATTTTCCCCAAAATCTTCTATTTCCACTCCACACTTGGTTCATTTTCCCCAAAAACAGATTTTTCCCCCAAAACTGGGTCCATTTTCCCTAAATTCGGGTTTTTTTCCACCAAAACTCGGTTCATTTCCCTAGAAGTTGGTTTTTCCCCCCCAAACTTTGTTCATTTTCCCCAAACTTCGGTTTTTTTACCCAATTACTGGGTTCGTTTTCTCCAAAATAATTGTTTTCCCCAAAACTGGGTTCATTTTCTGCATAATCAGTTTTTCCCTCTGAAACTGGGTTCATTTTCCACAAAATTCGGGAAATGAACTGAGTTTTGGTGGAAAAAAACTGACTTTGGGGAAAATGAACCCAGTTAGGGAGGAAAAAATCCGATTTTGGGGCAAATTACCCCAATTATGGGGAAAAAAAAATAATTTTTGGGAAATGAACCCAGTAATTGGAAAACCCGGATTCTGGGGAAAATGAACACAGTTTGGGAGGAAAGAAGCTGATTATGGGGAAAATGAAACCAGTTTTGGGGGAAAAAAAAAATTTTTGGTGAAAATGAACCCAGTTTTGAAGGAAAAAAAAAGATTTTGGGGAAATAAAGCCAGTAACTGGTTCAAAAATACATATGTTGGGGAAAATGAACACAATTTGGTGGGGAAAACCCGATATGTAGGGAAATAAACCCATTTTTGGTGGAAAAAACATATTTTGAGGAAAATGAACCCAGTTTTTTTGGGGAAAAAATTATTTTGGGGAAAATGAACCCAGTTTGGGAGGAGAGAAGCTGATTATGGGGGAAATGAACCCAGTTTGGGGGGGAAAAAATATTTTGTGGAAATAAAGCCAGTAATTGGGTAAAAACCCCGGATTTTGGAGAAAAATGAACCCAGTCTGGTGGGGAAAACCCAATTTGTAGGGAAATAAACCCAGTTTTGTGGAAAAAAATATATTTTGGGGAAAATGAATGCAGTAATGGGGAAAAATCCTGATTTTGGGGAAAATGAACTAAGTGCGGAGTGGAAATAGAATATTTTGAGGAAAATGAAATCAGTTTGGAGGGGACAACCTGATTTGTGTGAAAATGTACCCAGTTTTGGGGGTTAATAGGGATTTTCTGGAAAATGAACCTAGTTTTGGAGGGAAAAATATGCTGATTATGCGGAAAATGAACCCAGTTTTGGGGGAAAAATCCATTTTTAAGGAAAATGAACCCAGTTTGGGGGAAAAAAATTATTTTGGGGAAAATGAACCCAGTAATCGGGTAAAAAACCCGATTTTTTTGGAAAATGAACAGAGTTTGGGGGGGGGGAACCAACTTGTAGGGAAATGAACCGAGTTTTGCTCGAAAAAAAACAACTTTGGGTAAAATCAACCCAGTTTGGGAGGGAAAAAAACGATTTTGGGGAAAATGAACCCAGTAATGGGGAAAAAACCTGATTTTGGGGAAAATGAACACTGTTTGGAGGGGAAAACTTGATTTGTGTGAAAATGCACCCAGTGTTTTGAAGAAAAAAAGGATTTTGGGGAAAATGAACCCAGTTTGGGAGGATAGAAGCTGATTATGGGGAAAATGAACCCAGTTTGGGGGGGGGGAAATATTTTGTGGAAATAAAGCCAGTAATTGGGTAAAAACCCCGGATTTTGGAGAAAAATGAACCCAGTCTGGTGGGGAAAACCCAATTTGTAGGGAAATAAACCCAGTTTTGTGGAAAAAATATATTTTGGGGAAAATGAACGCAGTAATGGGGAAAAATCCTGATTTTGGGGAAAATGAACCAAGTGCGGAGTGGAAATAGAATATTTTGAGGAAAATGAAATCAGTTTGGAGGGGACAACCTGATTTGTGTGAAAATGTACCCAGTTTTATGGGGGGGGGGGAAAGGATTTTGTGGAAAATGAACCTAGTTTTGGAGGAAAAAATCTGATTATGCGGAAAATGAACCCCTTTTGGGGGGAAAAATGATTTTGGGGGAAATGAACGCAGTAATTGGGTAAAAACCTCTAATTTGGGGGAAAATGGAACCAGTTTGGTAGGGAAAACCAAATTTGTAGGGAAGTGAACCCATTTTTGGTGGAAAAAAACATATTTTGGGGAAAATGGACACAGTTTTGGGGGGAAAAATGATTTTGGGGAAAATGAAGCCAGTAATGGGGAAAAAAATGATTTTGGGGAAAATGAACCCAGTGTGGAATGGAAATAGAAGATTTTGGGGAAAATGAAATCAGATAGGAGGGGAAAACCTGATTTTTGTGAAAATGAACTGAGTTTTGGGGGGAAATAAGGATTTTATGTAAAATGAACCTATTTTCGGAGGAAAAAAGCTGATTATGTGGAAAATGAACCCAGTTTTGCGGAAAAACCTGTTTTCAAGGAAAATGAACCCAGTTTTGGGGAAAAAAATGATTTTGGGGAAAATGAACCCAGTGATCGGGTAAAAAACCCGGATTTTGGGGAAAAGGAACACAGTTTGTTGGGGAAAACCTAATATGTAGGGAAATAAACCCAGTTTTGGTGGAAAAAACATATTTTGGGGAAAATGAACCCAGTTTTGGGGTAAAAAAATGATTTTTGGAAAAATTAACCCACTTTGTGAGAAAAACCCCTGATTTTGGAGAAAATGAACCCAGTAATGGGGAAAAATCCTGATTTTGGGGAAAATGAACCAAGTGCGGAGTGAAAATAGAAGGTTTTGAGGAAAATGAAATCAGTTTGGACGGGACAACCTGATTTGTGTGAAAATGTACCCAGTTTTGGGGGTTAATAGGGATTTTGCAGAAAATGAACCTAGTTTCGGAGGAAAAATTCTGATTATACGGAAAATGAACACAGTTTTGGGGGAAAAAAAACGTTTTTAAGGAAAATGAACCCAGTTTTTGGGGAAAAAATTATTTTGGGGAAAATGAACGCAGTAATTGGGTAAAAAAACCCGAATTTTGGGGAAAATCAGCAGAGTTGGGGGGGGGGGAAGACTTGTAGAGAAATGAACCGACTTTTGCTGTAAAAAAACCCGACTTTGGGGAAAATCAACCCAGTTTGGGAGGAAAAAATCCGATTTTGGGGAAAATGAACACTGGAGGGGAAAAAAAACCTGGTTTTGGGGAAAATGAACACTGGAGGGGAAAACTAGATTTGTGTGAAAATGCACCCAGTGTTTTGTGGAAAAAAAGGATTTTGGGGAAAATGAACCCAGTTTAGGAAGAAAGAAGCTGATTATGGGGAAAATTAACCCAGTTTGGAGGGGATAACCCGTTTTTGATTAAAATGAACCCAGTTTTGAGGGAAAAAAAATTTTTTGGGAAATAAAGCCAGTAATTGGGGCTTCTCCAAAACAACCAGGTTTTGGAGAAAATGAACACAATTTGGTGGGGAAAACCCAATATTTAGGGAAATAAACCCAGTTTTGGTGGAAAAAAAACATATTTTGGGGAAAATGAACACAGATTTGGGGGAAAAAATGATTTTGGGGAAAATGAACCCAGTAATGGAGAAAAAATCCTGATTTTGGGGAAAATGAACCCAGTGTGGAGTGGAAATTGAAGATTTTGGGGAAAATGAAATCAGTTTGGAGGGGAAAACCTGATTTGTGTGAAAATGTACCCAGTTTTTGGGGGAGAAAAAGGATTTTGGGTAAAATGAACCCAGTGTGGAGTGGAAATAGAAGATTTTGGAGAAAATGAACACTGTTTGGAGGGGAACACCTGATTTTGGAGAAAAAGCATCCAGTTTTGGGGGGAAATAAGGATTTTGTGGAAAATGAATATAGTTTCGGAGGATAAAAACTATTTATGCAGAAAATGAACCCAGTTTTGGGTAAAAAACCCGTTTTTAAGGAAAATGAACCCAATTTTGGGAAAAAAAATTTATTTTTGGGAAAATGAACCCAATAATTGGGTAAAAAACCCGAATTTTGGGGAAAATGAACCCCGTTTGGGAGGAAAAAAACCCGATTATGGGAAAAATGAACCCAGTTTTGGGGAAAAAATTATTTTGAGGAAAATGAAATCAGTTTTGGGAAAAAAATTATTATGGGGAAAATGAACCCAGTAATGGGGAAAAAAAATTATTTTGGGGAAAATGAACCCAGTTTTGGGGGAAAAAATGATTTTGGGGAAAATGAATCCAGTAATGGAGAAAAAATCCTGATTTTGAGGAAAATGAACCCAGTGTGGAGTGGAAATAGAAGATTTTGGGGAAAATGAAATCAGTTTGGAGGGGAACACCTGATTTTGGAGAAAAAGCATCCAGTTTTGGGGGGAAATAAGGATTTTGTGGAAAATGAATATAGTTTCAGAGGATAAAAGCTATTTATGCAGAAAATGAACCCAGTTTGGGAGGAAAAAAACCCGATTATGGGAAAAATGAACCCAGTTTTGGGGAAAAAATTATTTTGGGGAAAATGAAATCAGTTTTGGGAAAAAAATTATTTTGGGGAAAATGAACCCAGTAATGGGGAAAAAAACCTGATTTTGGGGAAAATGAACCCAGTGTTTCAGAGGAAATAGAAGATTTTGGGGAAAAAAAATCAAAAATTCACCAGAAATTACACCAAAAATTTCACCAAAATCATTATTTCCCTCCCAAAACTGGATTCATTTCCCCCAAAATCAGATTTATTTCCTCCCAAACCGGGTTCATTTTCCCCAAAATCCTATTTTTCCCCCAAAACTGGGTGCATATTCACACAAATCAGGTTTTCCCCTCCTAAAACGGTTCATTTTCCACAAAAGCTTCTATTTCCACTCCACACTGGGTTCATTTTCCCCATAATCAGGATTTATTCCCAATTACTGTGTTCACTTTCTCAAAAATCCTTTTACCCCCCCCCCCCCTCAAAAATCGGTTCATTTATCTCAAAAACTAACCCCTTGATTTTAAAGAATCCTGGAATTTTCTTCCATGAATAGCTGCCAAAGAGAAAGCTTTTTACCGGCAGGGTATTCCTCTCTCGAAGGCTAACAAATACAGGCAAAGAGAGGATCTGCACCTGCTTTCTTGAGCAGCCTTCACAGTGTTTCCCCGGCTTTCACACCACATTCCGGCTGCAAACATTACGTTGGTCCGGAGACAGCGCCTTCTCTTGCCGGCTGGCTCTCTAAACTGAAACCGCTCAGAAAGCTGTCTCTGGCCGCGGTTTCACAGACATCTCGGCTGTCTGCTCCTTGCCGCTCTGAGGAGCAGTCATTTCAGATATCTAGCATCACATCACAGCGCATGCACATGAGTCTAAAATCTTTCTTAGAAACTTGCTATTTATGAAAATTGTGTTAGCATGACTTTTCATCTTCTAACAATGTAATTAAAGGGAATATTATCAGATGATCTGCTCGTGCTTCAAGGACGAGGGATCCCTGTTTTCCAGTGTAGTCTCATCAGCCTCTGCAAACTCTTTCTACTGAAACAGCAGGCAGGGAATCCACAGCACATTCTCTGAACGGCACGGTTTTGTGTTTCTCCAAAGGAGAGCAGAAACTAACCCCTTGATTTTAAAGAATCACAGAATGTTCTTCCATGAATCGCTGCTAGAAGAGAAAGCATTTTAGCGGCAGGCTATTCCTCTCTCGAAGGCTGACAAATACAGGCAAACAGTCGAGCTGCTTTTGCTTTCTTGCGCAGCCTTCACAGTGTAGCCCCGGCTTTCACAGTAGGCTTCAGCTGCAAACATTACGTTGTTCGGGAGACAGTGCCTTCTCTTACCGGCTAGCTCTCTAAACTGAAGCCGGTCGGAAAGCTGCCTCTCGCCGCGGTTCTACAGACATCCCGGCGGTCTGCTGCTTGCCTCCCTGACGAACAGTCTTTTCCGATTTCTAGCAGCATATTAAAGCGCGTCCACAGCAGTCTAAAATCTTGCCTCCTACCCACCCCCGAATTTTCTATTTTGGAAATGTTTTAGCATGACATCTAATCTCCTAACAATGTATTTAAAAGACAAATAATCGGATGATCTGTTCGTGTTCAAGGACGAGAGATCCCCTTTTTTCCCTGTCCATTCCCTTCAGCCTCTGCAAACTGTTTCTGCTGAAACTTGTTACAACAGCCGGCAGCGAATTCACACACATTCTCTGAACTGCACGGTTTTGTTTTTCCTCCAAGGGAGTGCAGAAACTAACCCTTTGAATTTAAAGAATCCTGGAATTTCCTTCCATGAATAGCTGCCAGAAGAGAAAGCTTTTTACCGGCAGGGTATTCCTCTCTCGAAGGCTTACAAATACAGGCAAAGAGAGGATCTGCACCTGCTTTCTTGAGCAGCCTTCACAGTGTTTCCCCGGCTTTCACACCACATTCCGGCTGCAAACATTACGTTGGTCCGGAGACAGCGCCTTCTCTTACCGGCTGGCTCTCTAAACTGAAACCGCTCAGAAAGCTGTCTCTGGCCGCGGTTTCACAGACATCTCGGCTGTCTGCTCCTTGCCGCTCTGAGGA
Source organism: Tapera naevia (assembly GCA_033556795.1). Classification (NCBI taxonomy): domain Eukaryota; kingdom Metazoa; phylum Chordata; class Aves; order Cuculiformes; family Neomorphidae; genus Tapera; species Tapera naevia. The sequence continues at coordinate 52,904 of JAUMJJ010000600.1, read as the reverse complement.
GCAGTCATTTCAGATATCTAGCATCACATCACAGCGCATGCACATGAGTCTAAAATCTTTCTCTCTTAGAAACTTGCTATTTATGAAAATTGTTTTAGCATGACTTTTCATCTTCTAACAATGTAATTAAAGGGAATATTATCAGATGATCTGCTCGTGCTTCAAGGACGAGGGATCCCTGTTTTCCAGTGTAGTCTCATCAGCCTCTGCAAACTCTTTCTACTGAAACAGCAGGCAGGGAATCCACAGCACATTCTCTGAACGGCACGGTTTTGTGTTTCTCCAAAGGAGAGCAGAAACTAACACTTTGATTTTAAAGAATCCTGGAATGTTCTTCCATGAATCGCTGCTAGAAGAGAAAGCATTTTAGCGGCAGGCTATTCCTCTCTCGAAGGCTGACAAATACAGGCAAACAGTCGAGCTGCTTTTGCTTTCTTGCGCAGCCTTCACAGTGTAGCCCCGGCTTTCACAGTAGGCTTCAGCTGCAAACATTACGTTGTTCGGGAGACAGTGCCTTCTCTTACCGGCTAGCTCTCTAAACTGAAGCCGGTCGGAAAGCTGCCTCTCGCCGCGGTTCTACAGACATCCCGGCGGTCTGCTGCTTGCCTCCCTGACGAACAGTCTTTTCCGATTTCTAGCAGCATATTAAAGCGCGTCCACAGCAGTCTAAAATCTTGCCTCCTACCCACCCCCGAATTTTCTATTTTGGAAATGTTTTAGCATGACATCTAATCTCCTAACAATGTATTTAAAAGACAAATAATCGGATGATCTGTTCGTGTTCAAGGACGAGAGATGCCTTTTTTCCTGTCCATTCCCTTCAGCCTCTGCAAACTGTTTCTGCTGAAACTTGTTACAACAGCCGGCAGCGAATTCACACACATTCTCTGAACTGCACGGTTTTGTTTTTCCTCCAAGGGTGTGCAGAAACTAACACCTTGATTTTAAAGAATCCTGGAATTTCCTTCCATGAATAGCTGCCAGAAGAGAAAGCTTTCTACCGGCAGGGTATTCCTCTCTCGAAGGCTTACAAATACAGGCAAAGAGAGGATCTGCTCCTGCTTCCTTGAGCAGCCTTCACAGTGTTTCCCCGGCTTTCACACCACATTCCGGCTGCAAATATTACGTTGGTCCGGAGACAGCGCCTTCTCTTACCGGCTAGCTCTCTAAACTGAAGCCGGTCGGAAAGCTGCCTCTCGCCGCGGTTCTAAAGACATCCCGGCGGTCTTCTTCTTGCCTCCCTGACGACCAGTCATTTCAGATTTTGGGAGGAATTAACCCAGTTTGTGAGAAAAAAAACTGATTATGGGTAAAATGAAGCCAGTTTGTGGGGGAAAAGCCGTTTTTGTATATAATAAACCCAGTTATGGGGAAAATGAACCAGTAATGGGGAAAAAAACCGATTATGGGGAAAATGAACAGAGTTTGGTGGGGGAAAACCCATTTTGTAGGGAAGGGAACACAGTTAAGGTGGAAAGAAACAGATTCTGTGGAAAATGATATTGTAGGGAAATGAACCCAGTTTTGCTGGAATAAAACATATTTTGTGGAAAATGAGGGTTTTTTTTTCTCCCCCCGACTGGATTCATTTTCCCCAAAATCGGGTTTTTTTCCTCCCAAATTGGGTTCATTTTCCCCAAAATCCTTTTTTTCCCACAAAAACTGGGTGCATTTTCACACAAATCAGGTTTTCCCCTCCAAACTGATTACATTTTCCAAAAATCTTCTATTTCCACTCCACACTGGGTTTATTTCCCCCAAAATCATTTTTTTCCCCATTACTGGATTCATTTCCCCAAAATCGTTTTTTTTCCACCAAAACTGAGTTCATTTTCCCGAAATCGTTTCCCCCCCTCCCCCCCCCAAAAAAAAACTGGCTGCATTTTCACACAAATAAGATTTTCCCCTCCAAACTGATTTCATTTTCCCCCAAATCCGGGTTTATTTCCCAATTACTGGGTTCATTTCCCCAAAATAATTTTTTCCCAAAGCACTCTTCATTTTCCCCCAAATCGATTTTTTTCCACCAAAACAGAGACCATTTACCTACAAGTTGGGTTTTCTCCCCAAACTGTGTTCATTTTCCCCCAAATTAGGGTTTTTTACAAAATTTTACAAAATTACTGGGTTAATTTTCCCCAAAATCACTTCCCCCCTCCCCCCCCCCCCAAACTGGATGCATTTTCAGACAAATCAGGTTTTTCCCCCCCCAAAGTGGGTTAATTTTCACCATAATCAGCTTCTTTCCTCCCAAACTCGGTTCATTTCCCTACAAGTTGGTTTCCTCCGCCCAAAACTTTGTTCATTTTCCCCAAAATTCGAATTTTTTAACCCAATTACTGGGTTCATTTTCCCAAAATATTTTTTTTCCCCAAAACTGGGTTCATTTTCCTTAAAAACGGGTTTTTCTGCCAAAACTGGGTTCATTTTCCGCATAATCAGCATTTTTCCTCCGAAACTAGGTTCATTTTCCACAAAATCCTTATTTCCCCCCAAAACTGGGTTTATTTTCACACAAATCAGGTTTTCCCCTCAAAACAGTATTCATTTTCCCCAAAATCTTCTATTTCCACTCCACACTTGGTTCATTTTCCCCAAAAACAGATTTTTCCCCCAAAACTGGGTCCATTTTCCCTAAATTCGGGTTTTTTTCCACCAAAACTCGGTTCATTTCCCTAGAAGTTGGTTTTTCCCCCCCAAACTTTGTTCATTTTCCCCAAACTTCGGTTTTTTTACCCAATTACTGGGTTCGTTTTCTCCAAAATAATTGTTTTCCCCAAAACTGGGTTCATTTTCTGCATAATCAGTTTTTCCCTCTGAAACTGGGTTCATTTTCCACAAAATTCGGGAAATGAACTGAGTTTTGGTGGAAAAAAACTGACTTTGGGGAAAATGAACCCAGTTAGGGAGGAAAAAATCCGATTTTGGGGCAAATTACCCCAATTATGGGGGAAAAAAAAATAATTTTTGGGAAATGAACCCAGTAATTGGAAAACCCGGATTCTGGGGAAAATGAACACAGTTTGGGAGGAAAGAAGCTGATTATGGGGAAAATGAAACCAGTTTTGGGGGAAAAAAAAAATTTTTGGTGAAAATGAACCCAGTTTTGAAGGAAAAAAAAAGATTTTGGGGAAATAAAGCCAGTAACTGGTTCAAAAATACATATGTTGGGGAAAATGAACACAATTTGGTGGGGAAAACCCGATATGTAGGGAAATAAACCCATTTTTGGTGGAAAAAACATATTTTGAGGAAAATGAACCCAGTTTTTTTGGGGAAAAAAATTATTTTGGGGAAAATGAACCCAGTTTGGGAGGAGAGAAGCTGATTATGGGGGAAATGAACCCAGTTTGGGGGGGAAAAAATATTTTGTGGAAATAAAGCCAGTAATTGGGTAAAAACCCCGGATTTTGGAGAAAAATGAACCCAGTCTGGTGGGGAAAACCCAATTTGTAGGGAAATAAACCCAGTTTTGTGGAAAAAAATATATTTTGGGGAAAATGAATGCAGTAATGGGGAAAAATCCTGATTTTGGGGAAAATGAACTAAGTGCGGAGTGGAAATAGAATATTTTGAGGAAAATGAAATCAGTTTGGAGGGGACAACCTGATTTGTGTGAAAATGTACCCAGTTTTGGGGGTTAATAGGGATTTTCTGGAAAATGAACCTAGTTTTGGAGGGAAAAATATGCTGATTATGCGGAAAATGAACCCAGTTTTGGGGGAAAAATCCATTTTTAAGGAAAATGAACCCAGTTTGGGGGAAAAAAATTATTTTGGGGAAAATGAACCCAGTAATCGGGTAAAAAACCCGATTTTTTTGGAAAATGAACAGAGTTTGGGGGGGGGGAACCAACTTGTAGGGAAATGAACCGAGTTTTGCTCGAAAAAAAACAACTTTGGGTAAAATCAACCCAGTTTGGGAGGGAAAAAAACGATTTTGGGGAAAATGAACCCAGTAATGGGGAAAAAACCTGATTTTGGGGAAAATGAACACTGTTTGGAGGGGAAAACTTGATTTGTGTGAAAATGCACCCAGTGTTTTGAAGAAAAAAAGGATTTTGGGGAAAATGAACCCAGTTTGGGAGGATAGAAGCTGATTATGGGGAAAATGAACCCAGTTTGGGGGGGGGGAAATATTTTGTGGAAATAAAGCCAGTAATTGGGTAAAAACCCCGGATTTTGGAGAAAAATGAACCCAGTCTGGTGGGGAAAACCCAATTTGTAGGGAAATAAACCCAGTTTTGTGGAAAAAATATATTTTGGGGAAAATGAACGCAGTAATGGGGAAAAATCCTGATTTTGGGGAAAATGAACCAAGTGCGGAGTGGAAATAGAATATTTTGAGGAAAATGAAATCAGTTTGGAGGGGACAACCTGATTTGTGTGAAAATGTACCCAGTTTTATGGGGGGGGGGGAAAGGATTTTGTGGAAAATGAACCTAGTTTTGGAGGAAAAAATCTGATTATGCGGAAAATGAACCCCTTTTGGGGGGAAAAATGATTTTGGGGGAAATGAACGCAGTAATTGGGTAAAAACCTCTAATTTGGGGGAAAATGGAACCAGTTTGGTAGGGAAAACCAAATTTGTAGGGAAGTGAACCCATTTTTGGTGGAAAAAAACATATTTTGGGGAAAATGGACACAGTTTTGGGGGGAAAAATGATTTTGGGGAAAATGAAGCCAGTAATGGGGAAAAAAATGATTTTGGGGAAAATGAACCCAGTGTGGAATGGAAATAGAAGATTTTGGGGAAAATGAAATCAGATAGGAGGGGAAAACCTGATTTTTGTGAAAATGAACTGAGTTTTGGGGGGAAATAAGGATTTTATGTAAAATGAACCTATTTTCGGAGGAAAAAAGCTGATTATGTGGAAAATGAACCCAGTTTTGCGGAAAAACCTGTTTTCAAGGAAAATGAACCCAGTTTTGGGGAAAAAAATGATTTTGGGGAAAATGAACCCAGTGATCGGGTAAAAAACCCGGATTTTGGGGAAAAGGAACACAGTTTGTTGGGGAAAACCTAATATGTAGGGAAATAAACCCAGTTTTGGTGGAAAAAACATATTTTGGGGAAAATGAACCCAGTTTTGGGGTAAAAAAATGATTTTTGGAAAAATTAACCCACTTTGTGAGAAAAACCCCTGATTTTGGAGAAAATGAACCCAGTAATGGGGAAAAATCCTGATTTTGGGGAAAATGAACCAAGTGCGGAGTGAAAATAGAAGGTTTTGAGGAAAATGAAATCAGTTTGGACGGGACAACCTGATTTGTGTGAAAATGTACCCAGTTTTGGGGGTTAATAGGGATTTTGCAGAAAATGAACCTAGTTTCGGAGGAAAAATTCTGATTATACGGAAAATGAACACAGTTTTGGGGGAAAAAAAACGTTTTTAAGGAAAATGAACCCAGTTTTTGGGGAAAAAATTATTTTGGGGAAAATGAACGCAGTAATTGGGTAAAAAAACCCGAATTTTGGGGAAAATCAGCAGAGTTGGGGGGGGGGGAAGACTTGTAGAGAAATGAACCGACTTTTGCTGTAAAAAAACCCGACTTTGGGGAAAATCAACCCAGTTTGGGAGGAAAAAATCCGATTTTGGGGAAAATGAACACTGGAGGGGAAAAAAAACCTGGTTTTGGGGAAAATGAACATTGGAGGGGAAAACTAGATTTGTGTGAAAATGCACCCAGTGTTTTGTGGAAAAAAAGGATTTTGGGGAAAATGAACCCAGTTTAGGAAGAAAGAAGCTGATTATGGGGAAAATTAACCCAGTTTGGAGGGGATAACCCGTTTTTGATTAAAATGAACCCAGTTTTGAGGGAAAAAAAATTTTTTGGGAAATAAAGCCAGTAATTGGGGCTTCTCCAAAACAACCAGGTTTTGGAGAAAATGAACACAATTTGGTGGGGAAAACCCAATATTTAGGGAAATAAACCCAGTTTTGGTGGAAAAAAAACATATTTTGGGGAAAATGAACACAGATTTGGGGGAAAAAATGATTTTGGGGAAAATGAACCCAGTAATGGAGAAAAAATCCTGATTTTGGGGAAAATGAACCCAGTGTGGAGTGGAAATTGAAGATTTTGGGGAAAATGAAATCAGTTTGGAGGGGAAAACCTGATTTGTGTGAAAATGTACCCAGTTTTTGGGGGAGAAAAAGGATTTTGGGTAAAATGAACCCAGTGTGGAGTGGAAATAGAAGATTTTGGAGAAAATGAACACTGTTTGGAGGGGAACACCTGATTTTGGAGAAAAAGCATCCAGTTTTGGGGGGAAATAAGGATTTTGTGGAAAATGAATATAGTTTCGGAGGATAAAAACTATTTATGCAGAAAATGAACCCAGTTTTGGGTAAAAAACCCGTTTTTAAGGAAAATGAACCCAATTTTGGGAAAAAAAATTTATTTTTGGGAAAATGAACCCAATAATTGGGTAAAAAACCCGAATTTTGGGGAAAATGAACCCCGTTTGGGAGGAAAAAAACCCGATTATGGGAAAAATGAACCCAGTTTTGGGGAAAAAATTATTTTGAGGAAAATGAAATCAGTTTTGGGAAAAAAATTATTATGGGGAAAATGAACCCAGTAATGGGGAAAAAAAATTATTTTGGGGAAAATGAACCCAGTTTTGGGGGAAAAAATGATTTTGGGGAAAATGAATCCAGTAATGGAGAAAAAATCCTGATTTTGAGGAAAATGAACCCAGTGTGGAGTGGAAATAGAAGATTTTGGGGAAAATGAAATCAGTTTGGAGGGGAACACCTGATTTTGGAGAAAAAGCATCCAGTTTTGGGGGGAAATAAGGATTTTGTGGAAAATGAATATAGTTTCAGAGGATAAAAGCTATTTATGCAGAAAATGAACCCAGTTTGGGAGGAAAAAAACCCGATTATGGGAAAAATGAACCCAGTTTTGGGGAAAAAATTATTTTGGGGAAAATGAAATCAGTTTTGGGAAAAAAATTATTTTGGGGAAAATGAACCCAGTAATGGGGAAAAAAACCTGATTTTGGGGAAAATGAACCCAGTGTTTCAGAGGAAATAGAAGATTTTGGGGAAAAAAAATCAAAAATTCACCAGAAATTACACCAAAAATTTCACCAAAATCATTATTTCCCTCCCAAAACTGGATTCATTTCCCCCAAAATCAGATTTATTTCCTCCCAAACCGGGTTCATTTTCCCCAAAATCCTATTTTTCCCCCAAAACTGGGTGCATATTCACACAAATCAGGTTTTCCCCTCCTAAAACGGTTCATTTTCCACAAAAGCTTCTATTTCCACTCCACACTGGGTTCATTTTCCCCATAATCAGGATTTATTCCCAATTACTGTGTTCACTTTCTCAAAAATCCTTTTACCCCCCCCCCCCCCTCAAAAATCGGTTCATTTATCTCAAAAACTAACCCCTTGATTTTAAAGAATCCTGGAATTTCCTTCCATGAATAGCTGCCAGAAGAGAAAGCTTTTTACCGGCAGGGTATTCCTCTCTCGAAGGCTTACAAATACAGGCAAAGTGAGGATCTGCTCCTGCTTTCTTGAGCAGCCTTCACAGTGTTTCCCCGGCTTTCACACCACATTCCGGCTGCAAACATTACGTTGGTCCGGAGACAGCGCCTTCTCTTGCCGGCTGGCTCTCTAAACTGAAACCGCTCAGAAAGCTGTCTCTGGCCGCGGTTTCACAGACATCTCGGCTCTCTGCTCCTTGCCGCTCTGAGGAGCAGTCATTTCAGATATCTAGCATCACATCACAGCGCATGCACATGAGTCTAAAATCTTTCTCTCTTAGAAACTTGCTATTTATGAAAATTGTTTTAGCATGACTTTTCATCTTCTAACAATGTAATTAAAGGGAATATTATCAGATGATCTGTTCGTGCTTCAAGGACGAGGGATCCCTGTTTTCCAGTGTAGTCTCATCAGCCTCTGCAAACTCTTTCTACCTAAACAGCAGGCAGGGAATCCACAGCACATTCTCTGAACGGCACGGTTTTGTGTTTCTCCAAAGGAGAGCAGAAACTAACCCCTTGATTTTAAAGAATCACAGAATGTTCTTCCATGAATCGCTGCTAGAAGAGAAAGCATTTTAGCGGCAGGCTATTCCTCTCTCGAAGGCTGACAAATACAGGCAAACAGTCGAGCTGCTTTTGCTTTCTTGCGCAGCCTTCACAGTGTAGCCCCGGCTTTCACAGTAGGCTTCAGCTGCAAACATTACGTTGTTCGGGAGACAGTGCCTTCTCTTACCGGCTAGCTCTCTAAACTGAAGCCGGTCGGAAAGCTGCCTCTCGCCGCGGTTCTACAGACATCCCGGCGGTCTGCTGCTTGCCTCCCTGACGAACAGTCTTTTCCGATTTCTAGCAGCATATTAAAGCGCGTCCACAGCAGTCTAAAATCTTGCCTCCTACCCACCCCCGAATTTTCTATTTTGGAAATGTTTTAGCATGACATCTAATCTCCTAACAATGTATTTAAAAGACAAATAATCGGATGATCTGTTCGTGTTCAAGGACGAGAGATCCCCTTTTTTCCCTGTCCATTCCCTTCAGCCTCTGCAAACTGTTTCTGCTGAAACTTGTTACAACAGCCGGCAGCGAATTCACACACATTCTCTGAACTGCACGGTTTTGTTTTTCCTCCAAGGGAGTGCAGAAACTAACCCTTTGAATTTAAAGAATCCTGGAATTTTCTTCCATGAATAGCTGCCAAAGAGAAAGCTTTTTACCGGCAGGGTATTCCTCTCTCGAAGGCTAACAAATACAGGCAAAGAGAGGATCTGCACCTGCTTTCTTGAGCAGCCTTCACAGTGTTTCCCCGGCTTTCACACCACATTCCGGCTGCAAACATTACGTTGGTCCGGAGACAGCGCCTTCTCTTGCCGGCTGGCTCTCTAAACTGAAACCGCTCAGAAAGCTGTCTCTGGCCGCGGTTTCACAGACATCTCGGCTGTCTGCTCCTTGCCGCTCTGAGGAGCAGTCATTTCAGATATCTAGCATCACATCACAGCGCATGCACATGAGTCTAAAATCTTTCTTAGAAACTTGCTATTTATGAAAATTGTGTTAGCATGACTTTTCATCTTCTAACAATGTAATTAAAGGGAATATTATCAGATGATCTGCTCGTGCTTCAAGGACGAGGGATCCCTGTTTTCCAGTGTAGTCTCATCAGCCTCTGCAAACTCTTTCTACTGAAACAGCAGGCAGGGAATCCACAGCACATTCTCTGAACGGCACGGTTTTGTGTTTCTCCAAAGGAGAGCAGAAACTAACCCCTTGATTTTAAAGAATCACAGAATGTTCTTCCATGAATCGCTGCTAGAAGAGAAAGCATTTTAGCGGCAGGCTATTCCTCTCTCGAAGGCTGACAAATACAGGCAAACAGTCGAGCTGCTTTTGCTTTCTTGCGCAGCCTTCACAGTGTAGCCCCGGCTTTCACAGTAGGCTTCAGCTGCAAACATTACGTTGTTCGGGAGACAGTGCCTTCTCTTACCGGCTAGCTCTCTAAACTGAAGCCGGTCGGAAAGCTGCCTCTCGCCGCGGTTCTACAGACATCCCGGCGGTCTGCTGCTTGCCTCCCTGACGAACAGTCTTTTCCGATTTCTAGCAGCATATTAAAGCGCGTCCACAGCAGTCTAAAATCTTGCCTCCTACCCACCCCCGAATTTTCTATTTTGGAAATGTTTTAGCATGACATCTAATCTCCTAACAATGTATTTAAAAGACAAATAATCGGATGATCTGTTCGTGTTCAAGGACGAGAGATCCCTTTTTTCCTGTCCATTCCCTTCAGCCTCTGCAAACTGTTTCTGCTGAAACTTGTTACAACAGCCGGCAGCGAATTCACACACATTCTCTGAACTGCACGGTTTTGTTTTTCCTCCAAGGGAGTGCAGAAACTAACCCTTTGAATTTAAAGAATCCTGGAATTTCCTTCCATGAATAGCTGCCAGAAGAGAAAGCTTTTTACCGGCAGGGTATTCCTCTCTCGAAGGCTTACAAATACAGGCAAAGAGAGGATCTGCTCCTGCTTTCTTGAGCAGCCTTCACAGTGTTTCCCCGGCTTTCACACCACATTCCGGCTGCAAACATTACGTTGGTCCGGAGACAGCGCCTTCTCTTGCCGGCTGGCTCTCTAAACTGAAACCGCTCAGAAAGCTGTCTCTGGCCGCGGTTTCACAGACATCTCGGCTGTCTGCTCCTTGCCGCTCTGAGGAGCAGTCATTTCAGATATCTAGCATTACATCACAGCGCATGCACATGAGTCTAAAATCTTTCTCTCTTAGAAACTTGCTATTTATGAAAATTGTTTTAGCATGACTTTTCATCTTCTAACAATGTAATTAAAGGGAATATTATCAGATGATCTGCTCGTGCTTCAAGGACGAGGGATCCCTGTTTTCCAGTGTAGTCTCATCAGCCTCTGCAAACTCTTTCTACTGAAACAGCAGGCAGGGAATCCACAGCACATTCTCTGAACGGCACGGTTTTGTGTTTCTCCAAAGGAGAGCAGAAACTAACACTTTGATTTTAAAGAATCCTGGAATGTTCTTCCATGAATCGCTGCTAGAAGAGAAAGCATTTTAGCGGCAGGCTATTCCTCTCTCGAAGGCTGACAAATACAGGCAAACAGTCGAGCTGCTTTTGCTTTCTTGCGCAGCCTTCACAGTGTAGCCCCGGCTTTCACAGTAGGCTTCAGCTGCAAACATTACGTTGTTCGGGAGACAGTGCCTTCTCTTACCGGCTAGCTCTCTAAACTGAAGCCGGTCGGAAAGCTGCCTCTCGCCGCGGTTCTACAGACATCCCGGCGGTCTGCTGCTTGCCTCCCTGACGAACAGTCTTTTCCGATTTCTAGCAGCATATTAAAGCGCGTCCACAGCAGTCTAAAATCTTGCCTCCTACCCACCCCCGAATTTTCTATTTTGGAAATGTTTTAGCATGACATCTAATCTCCTAACAATGTATTTAAAAGACAAATAATCGGATGATCTGTTCGTGTTCAAGGACGAGAGATGCCTTTTTTCCTGTCCATTCCCTTCAGCCTCTGCAAACTGTTTCTGCTGAAACTTGTTACAACAGCCGGCAGCGAATTCACACACATTCTCTGAACTGCACGGTTTTGTTTTTCCTCCAAGGGAGAGCAGAAACTAACACCTTGATTTTAAAGAATCCTGGAATTTCCTTCCATGAATAGCTGCCAGAAGAGAAAGCTTTCTACCGGCAGGGTATTCCTCTCTCGAAGGCTTACAAATACAGGCAAAGAGAGGATCTGCTCCTGCTTCCTTGAGCAGCCTTCACAGTGTTTCCCCGGCTTTCACACCACATTCCGGCTGCAAATATTACGTTGGTCCGGAGACAGCGCCTTCTCTTACCGGCTAGCTCTCTAAACTGAAGCCGGTCGGAAAGCTGCCTCTCGCCGCGGTTCTAAAGACATCCCGGCGGTCTTCTTCTTGCCTCCCTGACGACCAGTCATTTCAGATTTTGGGAGGAATTAACCCAGTTTGTGAGAAAAAAAACTGATTATGGGTAAAATGAAGCCAGTTTGTGGGGGAAAAGCCGTTTTTGTATATAATAAACCCAGTTATGGGGAAAATGAACCAGTAATGGGGAAAAAAAACCGATTATGGGGAAAATGAACAGAGTTTGGTGGGGGAAAACCCATTTTGTAGGGAAGGGAACACAGTTAAGGTGGAAAGAAACAGATTCTGTGGAAAATGATATTGTAGGGAAATGAACCCAGTTTTGCTGGAATAAAACATATTTTGTGGAAAATGAGGGTTTTTTTTTCTCCCCCCGACTGGATTCATTTTCCCCAAAATCGGGTTTTTTTCCTCCCAAATTGGGTTCATTTTCCCCAAAATCCTTTTTTTCCCACAAAAACTGGGTGCATTTTCACACAAATCAGGTTTTCCCCTCCAAACTGATTACATTTTCCAAAAATCTTCTATTTCCACTCCACACTGGGTTTATTTCCCCCAAAATCATTTTTTTCCCCATTACTGGATTCATTTCCCCAAAATCGTTTTTTTTCCACCAAAACTGAGTTCATTTTCCCGAAATCGTTTCCCCCCCTCCCCCCCCCAAAAAAAAACTGGCTGCATTTTCACACAAATAAGATTTTCCCCTCCAAACTGATTTCATTTTCCCCCAAATCCGGGTTTATTTCCCAATTACTGGGTTCATTTCCCCAAAATAATTTTTTCCCAAAGCACTCTTCATTTTCCCCCAAATCGATTTTTTTCCACCAAAACAGAGACCATTTACCTACAAGTTGGGTTTTCTCCCCAAACTGTGTTCATTTTCCCCCAAATTAGGGTTTTTTACAAAATTTTACAAAATTACTGGGTTAATTTTCCCCAAAATCACTTCCCCCCTCCCCCCCCCCCAAACTGGATGCATTTTCATACAAATCAGGTTTTTCCCCCCCCAAAGTGGGTTAATTTTCACCATAATCAGCTTCTTTCCTCCCAAACTCGGTTCATTTCCCTACAAGTTGGTTTCCTCCGCCCAAAACTTTGTTCATTTTCCCCAAAATTCGAATTTTTTAACCCAATTACTGGGTTCATTTTCCCAAAATATTTTTTTTCCCCAAAACTGGGTTCATTTTCCTTAAAAACGGGTTTTTCTGCCAAAACTGGGTTCATTTTCCGCATAATCAGCATTTTTCCTCCGAAACTAGGTTCATTTTCCACAAAATCCTTATTTCCCCCCAAAACTGGGTTTATTTTCACACAAATCAGGTTTTCCCCTCAAAACAGTATTCATTTTCCCCAAAATCTTCTATTTCCACTCCACACTTGGTTCATTTTCCCCAAAAACAGATTTTTCCCCCAAAACTGGGTCCATTTTCCCTAAATTCGGGTTTTTTTTCCACCAAAACTCGGTTCATTTCCCTAGAAGTTGGTTTTTCCCCCCCAAACTTTGTTCATTTTCCCCAAACTTCGGTTTTTTTACCCAATTACTGGGTTCGTTTTCTCCAAAATAATTGTTTTCCCCAAAACTGGGTTCATTTTCTGCATAATCAGTTTTTCCCTCTGAAACTGGGTTCATTTTCCACAAAATTCGGGAAATGAACTGAGTTTTGGTGGAAAAAAACTGACTTTGGGGAAAATGAACCCAGTTAGGGAGGAAAAAATCCGATTTTGGGGCAAATTACCCCAATTATGGGGGAAAAAAAAATAATTTTTGGGAAATGAACCCAGTAATTGGAAAACCCGGATTCTGGGGAAAATGAACACAGTTTGGGAGGAAAGAAGCTGATTATGGGGAAAATGAAACCAGTTTTGGGGGAAAAAAAAAATTTTTGGTGAAAATGAACCCAGTTTTGAAGGAAAAAAAAAGATTTTGGGGAAATAAAGCCAGTAACTGGTTCAAAAATACATATGTTGGGGAAAATGAACACAATTTGGTGGGGAAAACCCGATATGTAGGGAAATAAACCCATTTTTGGTGGAAAAAACATATTTTGAGGAAAATGAACCCAGTTTTTTTGGGGAAAAAAATTATTTTGGGGAAAATGAACCCAGTTTGGGAGGAGAGAAGCTGATTATGGGGGAAATGAACCCAGTTTGGGGGGGAAAAAATATTTTGTGGAAATAAAGCCAGTAATTGGGTAAAAACCCCGGATTTTGGAGAAAAATGAACCCAGTCTGGTGGGGAAAACCCAATTTGTAGGGAAATAAACCCAGTTTTGTGGAAAAAAATATATTTTGGGGAAAATGAATGCAGTAATGGGGAAAAATCCTGATTTTGGGGAAAATGAACTAAGTGCGGAGTGGAAATAGAATATTTTGAGGAAAATGAAATCAGTTTGGAGGGGACAACCTGATTTGTGTGAAAATGTACCCAGTTTTGGGGGTTAATAGGGATTTTCTGGAAAATGAACCTAGTTTTGGAGGGAAAAATATGCTGATTATGCGGAAAATGAACCCAGTTTTGGGGGAAAAATCCATTTTTAAGGAAAATGAACCCAGTTTGGGGGAAAAAAATTATTTTGGGGAAAATGAACCCAGTAATCGGGTAAAAAACCCGATTTTTTTGGAAAATGAACAGAGTTTGGGGGGGGGGAACCAACTTGTAGGGAAATGAACCGAGTTTTGCTCGAAAAAAAACAACTTTGGGTAAAATCAACCCAGTTTGGGAGGGAAAAAAACGATTTTGGGGAAAATGAACCCAGTAATGGGGAAAAAACCTGATTTTGGGGAAAATGAACACTGTTTGGAGGGGAAAACTTGATTTGTGTGAAAATGCACCCAGTGTTTTGAAGAAAAAAAGGATTTTGGGGAAAATGAACCCAGTTTGGGAGGATAGAAGCTGATTATGGGGAAAATGAACCCAGTTTGGGGGGGGGGAAATATTTTGTGGAAATAAAGCCAGTAATTGGGTAAAAACCCCGGATTTTGGAGAAAAATGAACCCAGTCTGGTGGGGAAAACCCAATTTGTAGGGAAATAAACCCAGTTTTGTGGAAAAAATATATTTTGGGGAAAATGAACGCAGTAATGGGGAAAAATCCTGATTTTGGGGAAAATGAACCAAGTGCGGAGTGGAAATAGAATATTTTGAGGAAAATGAAATCAGTTTGGAGGGGACAACCTGATTTGTGTGAAAATGTACCCAGTTTTATGGGGGGGGGGGAAAGGATTTTGTGGAAAATGAACCTAGTTTTGGAGGAAAAAATCTGATTATGCGGAAAATGAACCCCTTTTGGGGGGAAAAATGATTTTGGGGGAAATGAACGCAGTAATTGGGTAAAAACCTCTAATTTGGGGGAAAATGGAACCAGTTTGGTAGGGAAAACCAAATTTGTAGGGAAGTGAACCCATTTTTGGTGGAAAAAAACATATTTTGGGGAAAATGGACACAGTTTTGGGGGGAAAAATGATTTTGGGGAAAATGAAGCCAGTAATGGGGAAAAAAATGATTTTGGGGAAAATGAACCCAGTGTGGAATGGAAATAGAAGATTTTGGGGAAAATGAAATCAGATAGGAGGGGAAAACCTGATTTTTGTGAAAATGAACTGAGTTTTGGGGGGAAATAAGGATTTTATGTAAAATGAACCTATTTTCGGAGGAAAAAAGCTGATTATGTGGAAAATGAACCCAGTTTTGCGGAAAAACCTGTTTTCAAGGAAAATGAACCCAGTTTTGGGGAAAAAAATGATTTTGGGGAAAATGAACCCAGTGATCGGGTAAAAAACCCGGATTTTGGGGAAAAGGAACACAGTTTGTTGGGGAAAACCTAATATGTAGGGAAATAAACCCAGTTTTGGTGGAAAAAACATATTTTGGGGAAAATGAACCCAGTTTTGGGGTAAAAAAATGATTTTTGGAAAAATTAACCCACTTTGTGAGAAAAACCCCTGATTTTGGAGAAAATGAACCCAGTAATGGGGAAAAATCCTGATTTTGGGGAAAATGAACCAAGTGCGGAGTGAAAATAGAAGGTTTTGAGGAAAATGAAATCAGTTTGGACGGGACAACCTGATTTGTGTGAAAATGTACCCAGTTTTGGGGGTTAATAGGGATTTTGCAGAAAATGAACCTAGTTTCGGAGGAAAAATTCTGATTATACGGAAAATGAACACAGTTTTGGGGGAAAAAAAACGTTTTTAAGGAAAATGAACCCAGTTTTTGGGGAAAAAATTATTTTGGGGAAAATGAACGCAGTAATTGGGTAAAAAAACCCGAATTTTGGGGAAAATCAGCAGAGTTGGGGGGGGGGGAAGACTTGTAGAGAAATGAACCGACTTTTGCTGTAAAAAAACCCGACTTTGGGGAAAATCAACCCAGTTTGGGAGGAAAAAATCCGATTTTGGGGAAAATGAACACTGGAGGGGAAAAAAAACCTGGTTTTGGGGAAAATGAACACTGGAGGGGAAAACTAGATTTGTGTGAAAATGCACCCAGTGTTTTGTGGAAAAAAAGGATTTTGGGGAAAATGAACCCAGTTTAGGAAGAAAGAAGCTGATTATGGGGAAAATTAACCCAGTTTGGAGGGGATAACCCGTTTTTGATTAAAATGAACCCAGTTTTGAGGGAAAAAAAATTTTTTGGGAAATAAAGCCAGTAATTGGGGCTTCTCCAAAACAACCAGGTTTTGGAGAAAATGAACACAATTTGGTGGGGAAAACCCAATATTTAGGGAAATAAACCCAGTTTTGGTGGAAAAAAAACATATTTTGGGGAAAATGAACACAGATTTGGGGGAAAAAATGATTTTGGGGAAAATGAACCCAGTAATGGAGAAAAAATCCTGATTTTGGGGAAAATGAACCCAGTGTGGAGTGGAAATTGAAGATTTTGGGGAAAATGAAATCAGTTTGGAGGGGAAAACCTGATTTGTGTGAAAATGTACCCAGTTTTTGGGGGAGAAAAAGGATTTTGGGTAAAATGAACCCAGTGTGGAGTGGAAATAGAAGATTTTGGAGAAAATGAACACTGTTTGGAGGGGAACACCTGATTTTGGAGAAAAAGCATCCAGTTTTGGGGGGAAATAAGGATTTTGTGGAAAATGAATATAGTTTCGGAGGATAAAAACTATTTATGCAGAAAATGAACCCAGTTTTGGGTAAAAAACCCGTTTTTAAGGAAAATGAACCCAATTTTGGGAAAAAAAATTTATTTTTGGGAAAATGAACCCAATAATTGGGTAAAAAACCCGAATTTTGGGGAAAATGAACCCCGTTTGGGAGGAAAAAAACCCGATTATGGGAAAAATGAACCCAGTTTTGGGGAAAAAATTATTTTGAGGAAAATGAAATCAGTTTTGGGAAAAAAATTATTATGGGGAAAATGAACCCAGTAATGGGGAAAAAAAATTATTTTGGGGAAAATGAACCCAGTTTTGGGGGAAAAAATGATTTTGGGGAAAATGAATCCAGTAATGGAGAAAAAATCCTGATTTTGAGGAAAATGAACCCAGTGTGGAGTGGAAATAGAAGATTTTGGGGAAAATGAAATCAGTTTGGAGGGGAACACCTGATTTTGGAGAAAAAGCATCCAGTTTTGGGGGGAAATAAGGATTTTGTGGAAAATGAATATAGTTTCAGAGGATAAAAGCTATTTATGCAGAAAATGAACCCAGTTTGGGAGGAAAAAAACCCGATTATGGGAAAAATGAACCCAGTTTTGGGGAAAAAATTATTTTGGGGAAAATGAAATCAGTTTTGGGAAAAAAATTATTTTGGGGAAAATGAACCCAGTAATGGGGAAAAAAACCTGATTTTGGGGAAAATGAACCCAGTGTTTCAGAGGAAATAGAAGATTTTGGGGAAAAAAAATCAAAAATTCACCAGAAATTACACCAAAAATTTCACCAAAATCATTATTTCCCTCCCAAAACTGGATTCATTTCCCCCAAAATCAGATTTATTTCCTCCCAAACCGGGTTCATTTTCCCCAAAATCCTATTTTTCCCCCAAAACTGGGTGCATATTCACACAAATCAGGTTTTCCCCTCCTAAAACGGTTCATTTTCCACAAAAGCTTCTATTTCCACTCCACACTGGGTTCATTTTCCCCATAATCAGGATTTATTCCCAATTACTGTGTTCACTTTCTCAAAAATCCTTTTACCCCCCCCCCCCCTCAAAAATCGGTTCATTTATCTCAAAAACTAACCCCTTGATTTTAAAGAATCCTGGAATTTTCTTCCATGAATAGCTGCCAAAGAGAAAGCTTTTTACCGGCAGGGTATTCCTCTCTCGAAGGCTAACAAATACAGGCAAAGAGAGGATCTGCACCTGCTTTCTTGAGCAGCCTTCACAGTGTTTCCCCGGCTTTCACACCACATTCCGGCTGCAAACATTACGTTGGTCCGGAGACAGCGCCTTCTCTTGCCGGCTGGCTCTCTAAACTGAAACCGCTCAGAAAGCTGTCTCTGGCCGCGGTTTCACAGACATCTCGGCTGTCTGCTCCTTGCCGCTCTGAGGAGCAGTCATTTCAGATATCTAGCATCACATCACAGCGCATGCACATGAGTCTAAAATCTTTCTTAGAAACTTGCTATTTATGAAAATTGTGTTAGCATGACTTTTCATCTTCTAACAATGTAATTAAAGGGAATATTATCAGATGATCTGCTCGTGCTTCAAGGACGAGGGATCCCTGTTTTCCAGTGTAGTCTCATCAGCCTCTGCAAACTCTTTCTACTGAAACAGCAGGCAGGGAATCCACAGCACATTCTCTGAACGGCACGGTTTTGTGTTTCTCCAAAGGAGAGCAGAAACTAACCCCTTGATTTTAAAGAATCACAGAATGTTCTTCCATGAATCGCTGCTAGAAGAGAAAGCATTTTAGCGGCAGGCTATTCCTCTCTCGAAGGCTGACAAATACAGGCAAACAGTCGAGCTGCTTTTGCTTTCTTGCGCAGCCTTCACAGTGTAGCCCCGGCTTTCACAGTAGGCTTCAGCTGCAAACATTACGTTGTTCGGGAGACAGTGCCTTCTCTTACCGGCTAGCTCTCTAAACTGAAGCCGGTCGGAAAGCTGCCTCTCGCCGCGGTTCTACAGACATCCCGGCGGTCTGCTGCTTGCCTCCCTGACGAACAGTCTTTTCCGATTTCTAGCAGCATATTAAAGCGCGTCCACAGCAGTCTAAAATCTTGCCTCCTACCCACCCCCGAATTTTCTATTTTGGAAATGTTTTAGCATGACATCTAATCTCCTAACAATGTATTTAAAAGACAAATAATCGGATGATCTGTTCGTGTTCAAGGACGAGAGATCCCCTTTTTTCCCTGTCCATTCCCTTCAGCCTCTGCAAACTGTTTCTGCTGAAACTTGTTACAACAGCCGGCAGCGAATTCACACACATTCTCTGAACTGCACGGTTTTGTTTTTCCTCCAAGGGAGTGCAGAAACTAACCCTTTGAATTTAAAGAATCCTGGAATTTCCTTCCATGAATA
The DNA here is from genome assembly GCA_033556795.1 of Tapera naevia. NCBI lineage: Eukaryota > Metazoa > Chordata > Aves > Cuculiformes > Neomorphidae > Tapera > Tapera naevia. The sequence continues at coordinate 34,004 of JAUMJJ010000600.1, read as the reverse complement.
GCTGCCAGAAGAGAAAGCTTTTTACCGGCAGGGTATTCCTCTCTCGAAGGCTTACAAATACAGGCAAAGTGAGGATCTGCTCCTGCTTTCTTGAGCAGCCTTCACAGTGTTTCCCCGGCTTTCACACCACATTCCGGCTGCAAACATTACGTTGGTCCGGAGACAGCGCCTTCTCTTGCCGGCTGGCTCTCTAAACTGAAACCGCTCAGAAAGCTGTCTCTGGCCGCGGTTTCACAGACATCTCGGCTGTCTGCTCCTTGCCGCTCTGAGGAGCAGTCATTTCAGATATCTAGCATCACATCACAGCGCATGCACATGAGTCTAAAATCTTTCTCTCTTAGAAACTTGCTATTTATGAAAATTGTTTTAGCATGACTTTTCATCTTCTAACAATGTAATTAAAGGGAATATTATCAGATGATCTGCTCGTGCTTCAAGGACGAGGGATCCCTGTTTTCCAGTGTAGTCTCATCAGCCTCTGCAAACTCTTTCTACTGAAACAGCAGGCAGGGAATCCACAGCACATTCTCTGAACGGCACGGTTTTGTGTTTCTCCAAAGGAGAGCAGAAACTAACACTTTGATTTTAAAGAATCCTGGAATGTTCTTCCATGAATCGCTGCTAGAAGAGAAAGCATTTTAGCGGCAGGCTATTCCTCTCTCGAAGGCTGACAAATACAGGCAAACAGTCGAGCTGCTTTTGCTTTCTTGCGCAGCCTTCACAGTGTTTCCCCGGCTTTCACACCACATTCCGGCTGCAAACATTACGTTGGTCCGGAGACAGCGCCTTCTCTTGCCGGCTGGCTCTCTAAACTGAAACCGCTCAGAAAGCTGTCTCTGGCCGCGGTTTCACAGACATCTCGGCTGTCTGCTCCTTGCCGCTCTGAGGAGCAGTCATTTCAGATATCTAGCATCACATCACAGCGCATGCACATGAGTCTAAAATCTTTCTCTCTTAGAAACTTGCTATTTATGAAAATTGTTTTAGCATGACTTTTCATCTTCTAACAATGTAATTAAAGGGAATATTATCAGATGATCTGCTCGTGCTTCAAGGACGAGGGATCCCTGTTTTCCAGTGTAGTCTCATCAGCCTCTGCAAACTCTTTCTACTGAAACAGCAGGCAGGGAATCCACAGCACATTCTCTGAACGGCACGGTTTTGTGTTTCTCCAAAGGAGAGCAGAAACTAACCCCTTGATTTTAAAGAATCACAGAATGTTCTTCCATGAATCGCTGCTAGAAGAGAAAGCATTTTAGCGGCAGGCTATTCCTCTCTCGAAGGCTGACAAATACAGGCAAACAGTCGAGCTGCTTTTGCTTTCTTGCGCAGCCTTCACAGTGTAGCCCCGGCTTTCACAGTAGGCTTCAGCTGCAAACATTACGTTGTTCGGGAGACAGTGCCTTCTCTTACCGGCTAGCTCTCTAAACTGAAGCCGGTCGGAAAGCTGCCTCTCGCCGCGGTTCTACAGACATCCCGGCGGTCTGCTGCTTGCCTCCCTGACGAACAGTCTTTTCCGATTTCTAGCAGCATATTAAAGCGCGTCCACAGCAGTCTAAAATCTTGCCTCCTACCCACCCCCGAATTTTCTATTTTGGAAATGTTTTAGCATGACATCTAATCTCCTAACAATGTATTTAAAAGACAAATAATCGGATGATCTGTTCGTGTTCAAGGACGAGAGATGCCTTTTTTCCTGTCCATTCCCTTCAGCCTCTGCAAACTGTTTCTGCTGAAACTTGTTACAACAGCCGGCAGCGAATTCACACACATTCTCTGAACTGCACGGTTTTGTTTTTCCTCCAAGGGAGAGCAGAAACTAACACCTTGATTTTAAAGAATCCTGGAATTTCCTTCCATGAATAGCTGCCAGAAGAGAAAGCTTTCTACCGGCAGGGTATTCCTCTCTCGAAGGCTTACAAATACAGGCAAAGAGAGGATCTGCTCCTGCTTCCTTGAGCAGCCTTCACAGTGTTTCCCCGGCTTTCACACCACATTCCGGCTGCAAATATTACGTTGGTCCGGAGACAGCGCCTTCTCTTACCGGCTAGCTCTCTAAACTGAAGCCGGTCGGAAAGCTGCCTCTCGCCGCGGTTCTAAAGACATCCCGGCGGTCTTCTTCTTGCCTCCCTGACGACCAGTCATTTCAGATTTTGGGAGGAATTAACCCAGTTTGTGAGAAAAAAAACTGATTATGGGTAAAATGAAGCCAGTTTGTGGGGGAAAAGCCGTTTTTGTATATAATAAACCCAGTTATGGGGAAAATGAACCAGTAATGGGGAAAAAAACCGATTATGGGGAAAATGAACAGAGTTTGGTGGGGGAAAACCCATTTTGTAGGGAAGGGAACACAGTTAAGGTGGAAAGAAACAGATTCTGTGGAAAATGATATTGTAGGGAAATGAACCCAGTTTTGCTGGAATAAAACATATTTTGTGGAAAATGAGGGTTTTTTTTTCTCCCCCCGACTGGATTCATTTTCCCCAAAATCGGGTTTTTTTCCTCCCAAATTGGGTTCATTTTCCCCAAAATCCTTTTTTTCCCACAAAAACTGGGTGCATTTTCACACAAATCAGGTTTTCCCCTCCAAACTGATTACATTTTCCAAAAATCTTCTATTTCCACTCCACACTGGGTTTATTTCCCCCAAAATCATTTTTTTCCCCATTACTGGATTCATTTCCCCAAAATCGTTTTTTTTCCACCAAAACTGAGTTCATTTTCCCGAAATCGTTTCCCCCCCTCCCCCCCCCAAAAAAAAACTGGCTGCATTTTCACACAAATAAGATTTTCCCCTCCAAACTGATTTCATTTTCCCCCAAATCCGGGTTTATTTCCCAATTACTGGGTTCATTTCCCCAAAATAATTTTTTCCCAAAGCACTCTTCATTTTCCCCCAAATCGATTTTTTTCCACCAAAACAGAGACCATTTACCTACAAGTTGGGTTTTCTCCCCAAACTGTGTTCATTTTCCCCCAAATTAGGGTTTTTTACAAAATTTTACAAAATTACTGGGTTAATTTTCCCCAAAATCACTTCCCCCCTCCCCCCCCCCCCAAACTGGATGCATTTTCAGACAAATCAGGTTTTTCCCCCCCCAAAGTGGGTTAATTTTCACCATAATCAGCTTCTTTCCTCCCAAACTCGGTTCATTTCCCTACAAGTTGGTTTCCTCCGCCCAAAACTTTGTTCATTTTCCCCAAAATTCGAATTTTTTAACCCAATTACTGGGTTCATTTTCCCAAAATATTTTTTTTCCCCAAAACTGGGTTCATTTTCCTTAAAAACGGGTTTTTCTGCCAAAACTGGGTTCATTTTCCGCATAATCAGCATTTTTCCTCCGAAACTAGGTTCATTTTCCACAAAATCCTTATTTCCCCCCAAAACTGGGTTTATTTTCACACAAATCAGGTTTTCCCCTCAAAACAGTATTCATTTTCCCCAAAATCTTCTATTTCCACTCCACACTTGGTTCATTTTCCCCAAAAACAGATTTTTCCCCCAAAACTGGGTCCATTTTCCCTAAATTCGGGTTTTTTTCCACCAAAACTCGGTTCATTTCCCTAGAAGTTGGTTTTTCCCCCCCAAACTTTGTTCATTTTCCCCAAACTTCGGTTTTTTTACCCAATTACTGGGTTCGTTTTCTCCAAAATAATTGTTTTCCCCAAAACTGGGTTCATTTTCTGCATAATCAGTTTTTCCCTCTGAAACTGGGTTCATTTTCCACAAAATTCGGGAAATGAACTGAGTTTTGGTGGAAAAAAACTGACTTTGGGGAAAATGAACCCAGTTAGGGAGGAAAAAATCCGATTTTGGGGCAAATTACCCCAATTATGGGGGAAAAAAAAATAATTTTTGGGAAATGAACCCAGTAATTGGAAAACCCGGATTCTGGGGAAAATGAACACAGTTTGGGAGGAAAGAAGCTGATTATGGGGAAAATGAAACCAGTTTTGGGGGAAAAAAAAAATTTTTGGTGAAAATGAACCCAGTTTTGAAGGAAAAAAAAAGATTTTGGGGAAATAAAGCCAGTAACTGGTTCAAAAATACATATGTTGGGGAAAATGAACACAATTTGGTGGGGAAAACCCGATATGTAGGGAAATAAACCCATTTTTGGTGGAAAAAACATATTTTGAGGAAAATGAACCCAGTTTTTTTGGGGAAAAAAATTATTTTGGGGAAAATGAACCCAGTTTGGGAGGAGAGAAGCTGATTATGGGGGAAATGAACCCAGTTTGGGGGGGAAAAAATATTTTGTGGAAATAAAGCCAGTAATTGGGTAAAAACCCCGGATTTTGGAGAAAAATGAACCCAGTCTGGTGGGGAAAACCCAATTTGTAGGGAAATAAACCCAGTTTTGTGGAAAAAAATATATTTTGGGGAAAATGAATGCAGTAATGGGGAAAAATCCTGATTTTGGGGAAAATGAACTAAGTGCGGAGTGGAAATAGAATATTTTGAGGAAAATGAAATCAGTTTGGAGGGGACAACCTGATTTGTGTGAAAATGTACCCAGTTTTGGGGGTTAATAGGGATTTTCTGGAAAATGAACCTAGTTTTGGAGGGAAAAATATGCTGATTATGCGGAAAATGAACCCAGTTTTGGGGGAAAAATCCATTTTTAAGGAAAATGAACCCAGTTTGGGGGAAAAAAATTATTTTGGGGAAAATGAACCCAGTAATCGGGTAAAAAACCCGATTTTTTTGGAAAATGAACAGAGTTTGGGGGGGGGGAACCAACTTGTAGGGAAATGAACCGAGTTTTGCTCGAAAAAAAACAACTTTGGGTAAAATCAACCCAGTTTGGGAGGGAAAAAAACGATTTTGGGGAAAATGAACCCAGTAATGGGGAAAAAACCTGATTTTGGGGAAAATGAACACTGTTTGGAGGGGAAAACTTGATTTGTGTGAAAATGCACCCAGTGTTTTGAAGAAAAAAAGGATTTTGGGGAAAATGAACCCAGTTTGGGAGGATAGAAGCTGATTATGGGGAAAATGAACCCAGTTTGGGGGGGGGGAAATATTTTGTGGAAATAAAGCCAGTAATTGGGTAAAAACCCCGGATTTTGGAGAAAAATGAACCCAGTCTGGTGGGGAAAACCCAATTTGTAGGGAAATCAACCCAGTTTTGTGGAAAAAAATATATTTTGGGGAAAATGAACGCAGTAATGGGGAAAAATCCTGATTTTGGGGAAAATGAACCAAGTGCGGAGTGGAAATAGAATATTTTGAGGAAAATGAAATCAGTTTGGAGGGGACAACCTGATTTGTGTGAAAATGTACCCAGTTTTATGGGGGGGGGGGAAAGGATTTTGTGGAAAATGAACCTAGTTTTGGAGGAAAAAATCTGATTATGCGGAAAATGAACCCCTTTTGGGGGGAAAAATGATTTTGGGGGAAATGAACGCAGTAATTGGGTAAAAACCTCTAATTTGGGGGAAAATGGAACCAGTTTGGTAGGGAAAACCAAATTTGTAGGGAAGTGAACCCATTTTTGGTGGAAAAAACCATATTTTGGGGAAAATGGACACAGTTTTGGGGGGAAAAAATGATTTTGGGGAAAATGAAGCCAGTAATGGGGAAAAAAATGATTTTGGGGAAAATGAACCCAGTGTGGAATGGAAATAGAAGATTTTGGGGAAAATGAAATCAGATAGGAGGGGAAAACCTGATTTTTGTGAAAATGAACTGAGTTTTGGGGGGAAATAAGGATTTTATGTAAAATGAACCTATTTTCGGAGGAAAAAAGCTGATTATGTGGAAAATGAACCCAGTTTTGCGGAAAAACCTGTTTTCAAGGAAAATGAACCCAGTTTTGGGGAAAAAAATGATTTTGGGGAAAATGAACCCAGTGATCGGGTAAAAAACCCGGATTTTGGGGAAAAGGAACACAGTTTGTTGGGGAAAACCTAATATGTAGGGAAATAAACCCAGTTTTGGTGGAAAAAACATATTTTGGGGAAAATGAACCCAGTTTTGGGGTAAAAAAATGATTTTTGGAAAAATTAACCCACTTTGTGAGAAAAACCCCTGATTTTGGAGAAAATGAACCCAGTAATGGGGAAAAATCCTGATTTTGGGGAAAATGAACCAAGTGCGGAGTGAAAATAGAAGGTTTTGAGGAAAATGAAATCAGTTTGGACGGGACAACCTGATTTGTGTGAAAATGTACCCAGTTTTGGGGGTTAATAGGGATTTTGCAGAAAATGAACCTAGTTTCGGAGGAAAAATTCTGATTATACGGAAAATGAACACAGTTTTGGGGGAAAAAAAAACGTTTTTAAGGAAAATGAACCCAGTTTTTGGGGAAAAAATTATTTTGGGGAAAATGAACGCAGTGATTGGGTAAAAAAACCCGAATTTTGAGGAAAATCAGCAGAGTTGGGGGGGGGGGGAAGACTTGTAGAGAAATGAACCGACTTTTGCTGTAAAAAAAACCGACTTTGGGGAAAATCAACCCAGTTTGGGAGGAAAAAATCCGATTTTGGGGAAAATGAACACTGGAGGGGAAAAAAAACCTGGTTTTGGGGAAAATGAACACTGGAGGGGAACACTAGATTTGTGTGAAAATGCACCCAGTGTTTTGTGGAAAAAAAGGATTTTGGGGAAAATGAACCCAGTTTAGGAAGAAAGAAGCTGATTATGGGGAAAATTAACCCAGTTTGGAGGGGATAACCCGTTTTTGATTAAAATGAACCCAGTTTTGAGGGAAAAAAAATTTTTTGGGAAATAAACCAGTAATTGGGGCTTCTCCAAAACAACCAGGTTTTGGAGAAAATGAACACAATTTGGTGGGGAAAACCCAATATTTAGGGAAATAAACCCAGTTTTGGTGGAAAAAAAAACATATTTTGGGGAAAATGAACACAGATTTGGGGGAAAAAATGATTTTGGGGAAAATGAACCCAGTAATGGAGAAAAAATCCTGATTTTGGGGAAAATGAACCCAGTGTGGAGTGGAAATTGAAGATTTTGGGGAAAATGAAATCAGTTTGGAGGGGAAAACCTGATTTGTGTGAAAATGTACCCAGTTTTTGGGGGAGAAAAAGGATTTTGGGTAAAATGAACCCAGTGTGGAGTGGAAATAGAAGATTTTGGAGAAAATGAACACTGTTTGGAGGGGAACACCTGATTTTGGAGAAAAAGCATCCAGTTTTGGGGGGAAATAAGGATTTTGTGGAAAATGAATATAGTTTCGGAGGATAAAAACTATTTATGCAGAAAATGAACCCAGTTTTGGGTAAAAAACCCGTTTTTAAGGAAAATGAACCCAATTTTGGGAAAAAAAATTTATTTTTGGGAAAATGAACCCAGTAATTGGGTAAAAAACCCGAATTTTGGGGAAAATGAACCCCGTTTGGGAGGAAAAAAACCCGATTATGGGAAAAATGAACCCAGTTTTGGGGAAAAAATTATTTTGAGGAAAATGAAATCAGTTTTGGGAAAAAAATTATTATGGGGAAAATGAACCCAGTAATGGGGAAAAAAAATTATTTTGGGGAAAATGAACCCAGTTTTGGGGGAAAAAATGATTTTGGGGAAAATGAATCCAGTAATGGAGAAAAAATCCTGATTTTGAGGAAAATGAACCCAGTGTGGAGTGGAAATAGAAGATTTTGGGGAAAATGAAATCAGTTTGGAGGGGAACACCTGATTTTGGAGAAAAAGCATCCAGTTTTGGGGGGAAATAAGGATTTTGTGGAAAATGAATATAGTTTCAGAGGATAAAAGCTATTTATGCAGAAAATGAACCCAGTTTGGGAGGAAAAAAACCCGATTATGGGAAAAATGAACCCAGTTTTGGGGAAAAAAATTATTTTGGGGAAAATGAAATCAGTTTTGGGAAAAAAATTATTTTGGGGAAAATGAACCCAGTAATGGGGAAAAAAACCTGATTTTGGGGAAAATGAACCCAGTGTTTCAGAGGAAATAGAAGATTTTGGGGAAAAAAAATCAAAAATTCACCAAAAATTACACCAAAAATTTCACCAAAATCATTATTTCCCTCCCAAAACTGGATTCATTTCCCCCAAAATCAGATTTTTTTCCTCCCAAACCGGGTTCATTTTCCCCAAAATCCTATTTTTCCCCCAAAACTGGGTGCATATTCACACAAATCAGGTTTTCCCCTCCTAAAACGGTTCATTTTCCACAAAAGCTTCTATTTCCACTCCACACTGGGTTCATTTTCCCCATAATCAGGGTTTATTCCCAATTACTGTGTTCACTTTCTCAAAAATCCTTTAACCACCCCCCCCCCCCCCCCCACCCCCCTCAAAAATGGGTTCATTTATCTCAAAAACTAACCCCTTGATTTTAAAGAATCCTGGAATTTTCTTCCATGAATAGCTGCCAAAGAGAAAGCTTTTTACCGGCAGGGTATTCCTCTCTCGAAGGCTAACAAATACAGGCAAAGAGAGGATCTGCACCTGCTTTCTTGAGCAGCCTTCACAGTGTTTCCCCGGCTTTCACACCACATTCCGGCTGCAAACATTACGTTGGTCCGGAGACAGCGCCTTCTCTTGCCGGCTGGCTCTCTAAACTGAAACCGCTCAGAAAGCTGTCTCTGGCCGCGGTTTCACAGACATCTCGGCTGTCTGCTCCTTGCCGCTCTGAGGAGCAGTCATTTCAGATATCTAGCATTACATCACAGCGCATGCACATGAGTCTAAAATCTTTCTCTCTTAGAAACTTGCTATTTATGAAAATTGTTTTAGCATGACTTTTCATCTTCTAACAATGTAATTAAAGGGAATATTATCAGATGATCTGTTCGTGCTTCAAGGACGAGGGATCCCTGTTTTCCAGTGTAGTCTCATCAGCCTCTGCAAACTCTTTCTACTGAAACAGCAGGCAGGGAATCCACAGCACATTCTCTGAACGGCACGGTTTTGTGTTTCTCCAAAGGAGAGCAGAAACTAACCCCTTGATTTTAAAGAATCACAGAATGTTCTTCCATGAATCGCTGCTAGAAGAGAAAGCATTTTAGCGGCAGGCTATTCCTCTCTCGAAGGCTGACAAATACAGGCAAACAGTCGAGCTGCTTTTGCTTTCTTGCGCAGCCTTCACAGTGTAGCCCCGGCTTTCACAGTAGGCTTCAGCTGCAAACATTACGTTGTTCGGGAGACAGTGCCTTCTCTTACCGGCTAGCTCTCTAAACTGAAGCCGGTCGGAAAGCTGCCTCTCGCCGCGGTTCTACAGACATCCCGGCGGTCTGCTGCTTGCCTCCCTGACGAACAGTCTTTTCCGATTTCTAGCAGCATATTAAAGCGCGTCCACAGCAGTCTAAAATCTTGCCTCCTACCCACCCCCGAATTTTCTATTTTGGAAATGTTTTAGCATGACATCTCCTAACAATGTATTTAAAAGACAAATAATCGGATGATCTGTTCGTGTTCAAGGACGAGAGATCCCTTTTTTCCTGTCCATTCCCTTCAGCCTCTGCAAACTGTTTCTGCTGAAACTTGTTACAACAGCCGGCAGCGAATTCACACACATTCTCTGAACTGCACGGTTTTGTTTTTCCTCCAAGGGAGTGCAGAAACTAACCCTTTGAATTTAAAGAATCCTGGAATTTCCTTCCATGAATAGCTGCCAGAAGAGAAAGCTTTTTACCGGCAGGGTATTCCTCTCTCGAAGGCTTACAAATACAGGCAAAGAGAGGATCTGCTCCTGCTTTTCTTGAGCAGCCTTCACAGTGTTTCCCCGGCTTTCACACCACATTCCGGCTGCAAACATTACGTTGGTCCGGAGACAGCGCCTTCTCTTGCCGGCTGGCTCTCTAAACTGAAACCGCTCAGAAAGCTGTCTCTGGCCGCGGTTTCACAGACATCTCGGCTGTCTGCTCCTTGCCGCTCTGAGGAGCAGTCATTTCAGATATCTAGCATTACATCACAGCGCATGCACATGAGTCTAAAATCTTTCTCTCTTAGAAACTTGCTATTTATGAAAATTGTTTTAGCATGACTTTTCATCTTCTAACAATGTAATTAAAGGGAATATTATCAGATGATCTGTTCGTGCTTCAAGGACGAGGGATCCCTGTTTTCCAGTGTAGTCTCATCAGCCTCTGCAAACTCTTTCTACTGAAACAGCAGGCAGGGAATCCACAGCACATTCTCTGAACGGCACGGTTTTGTGTTTCTCCAAAGGAGAGCAGAAACTAACCCCTTGATTTTAAAGAATCACAGAATGTTCTTCCATGAATCGCTGCTAGAAGAGAAAGCATTTTAGCGGCAGGCTATTCCTCTCTCGAAGGCTGACAAATACAGGCAAACAGTCGAGCTGCTTTTGCTTTCTTGCGCAGCCTTCACAGTGTAGCCCCGGCTTTCACAGTAGGCTTCAGCTGCAAACATTACGTTGTTCGGGAGACAGTGCCTTCTCTTACCGGCTAGCTCTCTAAACTGAAGCCGGTCGGAAAGCTGCCTCTCGCCGCGGTTCTACAGACATCCCGGCGGTCTGCTGCTTGCCTCCCTGACGAACAGTCTTTTCCGATTTCTAGCAGCATATTAAAGCGCGTCCACAGCAGTCTAAAATCTTGCCTCCTACCCACCCCCGAATTTTCTATTTTGGAAATGTTTTAGCATGACATCTAATCTCCTAACAATGTATTTAAAAGACAAATAATCGGATGATCTGTTCGTGTTCAAGGACGAGAGATGCCTTTTTTCCTGTCCATTCCCTTCAGCCTCTGCAAACTGTTTCTGCTGAAACTTGTTACAACAGCCGGCAGCGAATTCACACACATTCTCTGAACTGCACGGTTTTGTTTTTCCTCCAAGGGAGAGCAGAAACTAACACCTTGATTTTAAAGAATCCTGGAATTTCCTTCCATGAATAGCTGCCAGAAGAGAAAGCTTTCTACCGGCAGGGTATTCCTCTCTCGAAGGCTTACAAATACAGGCAAAGAGAGGATCTGCTCCTGCTTCCTTGAGCAGCCTTCACAGTGTTTCCCCGGCTTTCACACCACATTCCGGCTGCAAATATTACGTTGGTCCGGAGACAGCGCCTTCTCTTACCGGCTAGCTCTCTAAACTGAAGCCGGTCGGAAAGCTGCCTCTCGCCGCGGTTCTAAAGACATCCGGCGGTCTTCTTCTTGCCTCCCTGACGAACAGTCATTTCAGATTTTGGGAGGAATTAACCCAGTTTGTGAGAAAAAAAACTGATTATGGGTAAAATGAAGCCAGTTTGTGGGGGAAAAGCCGTTTTTGTATATAATAAACCCAGTTATGGGGAAAATGAACCAGTAATGGGGAAAAAAACCGATTATGGGGAAAATGAACAGAGTTTGGTGGGGGAAAACCCATTTTGTAGGGAAGGGAACACAGTTAAGGTGGAAAGAAACAGATTCTGTGGAAAATGATATTGTAGGGAAATGAACCCAGTTTTGCTGGAATAAAACATATTTTGTGGAAAATGAGGGTTTTTTTTTCTCCCCCCGACTGGATTCATTTTCCCCAAAATCGGGTTTTTTTCCTCCCAAATTGGGTTCATTTTCCCCAAAATCCTTTTTTTCCCACAAAAACTGGGTGCATTTTCACACAAATCAGGTTTTCCCCCTCCAAACTGATTACATTTTCCAAAAATCTTCTATTTCCACTCCACACTGGGTTTATTTCCCCCAAAATCATTTTTTTCCCCATTACTGGATTCATTTCCCCAAAATCGTTTTTTTTCCACCAAAACTGAGTTCATTTTCCCGAAATCGTTTCCCCCCCTCCCCCCCCCAAAAAAAAACTGGCTGCATTTTCACACAAATAAGATTTTCCCCTCCAAACTGATTTCATTTTCCCCCAAATCCGGGTTTATTTCCCAATTACTGGGTTCATTTCCCCAAAATAATTTTTTCCCAAAGCACTCTTCATTTTCCCCCAAATCGATTTTTTTCCACCAAAACAGAGACCATTTACCTACAAGTTGGGTTTTCTCCCCAAACTGTGTTCATTTTCCCCCAAATTAGGGTTTTTTACAAAATTTTACAAAATTACTGGGTTAATTTTCCCCAAAATCACTTCCCCCCTCCCCCCCCCCCCAAACTGGATGCATTTTCATACAAATCAGGTTTTTCCCCCCCCAAAGTGGGTTAATTTTCACCATAATCAGCTTCTTTCCTCCCAAACTCGGTTCATTTCCCTACAAGTTGGTTTCCTCCGCCCAAAACTTTGTTCATTTTCCCAAAATTCGAATTTTTTAACCCAATTACTGGGTTCATTTTCCCAAAATATTTTTTTTCCCCAAAACTGGGTTCATTTTCCTTAAAAACGGGTTTTTCTGCCAAAACTGGGTTCATTTTCCGCATAATCAGCATTTTTCCTCCGAAACTAGGTTCATTTTCCACAAAATCCTTATTTCCCCCCAAAACTGGGTTTATTTTCACACAAATCAGGTTTTCCCCTCAAAACAGTATTCATTTTCCCCAAAATCTTCTATTTCCACTCCACACTTGGTTCATTTTCCCCAAAAACAGATTTTTCCCCCAAAACTGGGTCCATTTTCCCTAAATTCGGGTTTTTTTCCACCAAAACTCGGTTCATTTCCCTAGAAGTTGGTTTTTCCCCCCCAAACTTTGTTCATTTTCCCCAAACTTCGGTTTTTTTACCCAATTACTGGGTTCGTTTTCTCCAAAATAATTGTTTTCCCCAAAACTGGGTTCATTTTCTGCATAATCAGTTTTTCCCTCTGAAACTGGGTTCATTTTCCACAAAATTCGGGAAATGAACTGAGTTTTGGTGGAAAAAAACTGACTTTGGGGAAAATGAACCCAGTTAGGGAGGAAAAAATCCGATTTTGGGGCAAATTACCCCAATTATGGGGGAAAAAAAAATAATTTTTGGGAAATGAACCCAGTAATTGGAAAACCCGGATTCTGGGGAAAATGAACACAGTTTGGGAGGAAAGAAGCTGATTATGGGGAAAATGAAACCAGTTTTGGGGGAAAAAAAAAATTTTTGGTGAAAATGAACCCAGTTTTGAGGAAAAAAAAAGATTTTGGGAAATAAAGCCAGTAACTGGTTCAAAAATCCATATGTTGGGGAAAATGAACACAATTTGGTGGGGAAAACCCGATATGTAGGGAAATAAACCCATTTTTGGTGGAAAAAAAATATTTTGAGGAAAATGAACCCAGTTTTTTTGGGGAAAAAAATTATTTTGGGAAAATGAACCCAGTTTGGGAGGAGAGAAGCTGATTATGGGGGAAATGAACCCAGTTTGGGGGGAAAAAATATTTTGTGGAAATAAAGCCAGTAATTGGGTAAAAACCCCGGATTTGGAGAAAAATGAACCCAGTCTGGTGGGGAAAACCCAATTTGTAGGGAAATAAACCCAGTTTTGTGGAAAAAAATATATTTTGGGGGAAAATGAATGCAGTAATGGGGAAAAATCCTGATTTTGGGGAAAATGAACTAAGTGCGGAGTGGAAATAGAATATTTTGAGGAAAATGAAATCAGTTTGGAGGGGACAACCTGATTTGTGTGAAAATGTACCCAGTTTTGGGGGCTAATAGGGATTTTCTGGAAAATGAACGTAGTTTTGGAGGGAAAAATATGATGATTATGCGGAAAATGAACCCAGTTTTGGGGGAAAAATCCATTTTTAAGGAAAATGAACCCAGTTTGGGGGAAAAAAATTATTTTGGGGAAAATGAACCCAGTAATCGGGTAAAAAACCCGATTTTTTTGGAAGATGAACAGAGTTTGGGGGGGGGGGGAACCAACTTGTAGGGAAATGAACCGAGTTTTGCTCGAAAAAAAAACAACTTTGGGTAAAATCAACCCAGTTTGGGAGGGAAAAAAACGATTTTGGGGAAAATGAACCCAGTAATGGGGAAAAAACCTGATTTTGGGAAAATGAAACACTGTTTGGAGGGGAAAACTTGATTTGTGTGAAAATGCACCCAGTGTTTTGAAGAAAAAAAGGATTTTGGGGATAATTAACCCAGTTTGGGAGATAGAAGCTGATTATGGGGAAAATGAACCCAGTTTGGCGGGGGGGAAATATTTTGTGGAAATAAAGCCAGTAATTGGGTAAAACCCCGGATTTTGGAGAAAAATGAACCCAGTCTGGTGGGGAAAACCCAATTTGTAGGGAAATAAACCCAGTTTTGTGGAAAAAAATATATTTTGGGGAAAATGAACGCAGTAATGGGGAAAAATCCTGATTTTGGGGAAAATGAACCAAGTGCGGAGTGGAAATAGAATATTTTGAGGAAAATGAAATCAGTTTGGAGGGGACAACCTGATTTGTGTGAAAATGTACCCAGTTTTATGGGGGGGGGGGAAAGGATTTTGTGGAAAATGAACCTAGTTTTTGGAGAAAAAATCTGATTATGCGGAAAATGAACCCCTTTTGGGGGGAAAAATGATTTTGGGGGAAATGAACGCAGTAATTGGGTAAAAACCTCTAATTTGGGGGAAAATGGAACCAGTTTGGTAGGGAAAACCAAATTTGTAGGGAAGTGAACCCATTTTTGGTGGAAAAAAACATATTTTGGGGAAAATGGACACAGTTTTGGGGGGAAAAAATGATTTTGGGGAAAATGAACCCAGTAATGGGGAAAAAAATGATTTTGGGGAAAATGAACCCAGTGTGGAATGGAAATAGAAGATTTTGGGGAAAATGAAATCAGATAGGAGGGGAAAACCTGATTTTTGTGAAAATGAACTGAGTTTTGGGGGAAATAAGGATTTTATGTAAAATGAACCTATTTTCGGAGGAAAAAAGCTGATTATGTGGAAAATGAACCCAGTTTTGCGGAAAAACCTGTTTTCAAGGAAAATGAACCCAGTTTTGGGGAAAAAAATGATTTTGGGGAAAATGAACCCAGTGATCGGGTAAAAAACCCGGATTTTGGGGAAAAGGAACACAGTTTGTTGGGGAAAACCTAATATGTAGGGAAATAAACCCAGTTTTGGTGGAAAAAACATATTTTGGGGAAAATGAACCCAGTTTTGGGGTAAAAAAATGATTTTTGGAAAAATTAACCCACTTTGTGAGAAAAACCCCTGATTTTGGAGAAAATGAACCCAGTAATGGGGAAAAATCCTGATTTTGGGGAAAATGAACCAAGTGCGGAGTGAAAATAGAAGGTTTTGAGGAAAATGAAATCAGTTTGGACGGGACAACCTGATTTGTGTGAAAATGTACCCAGTTTTGGGGGTTAATAGGGATTTTGCAGAAAATGAACCTAGTTTCGGAGGAAAAATTCTGATTATACGGAAAATGAACACAGTTTTGGGGGAAAAAAAACGTTTTTAAGGAAAATGAACCCAGTTTTTGGGGAAAAAATTATTTTGGGGAAAATGAACGCAGTAATTGGGTAAAAAAACCCGAATTTTGGGGAAAATCAGCAGAGTTGGGGGGGGGGGAAGACTTGTAGAGAAATGAACCGACTTTTGCTGTAAAAAAACCCGACTTTGGGGAAAATCAACCCAGTTTGGGAGGAAAAAATCCGATTTTGGGGAAAATGAACACTGGAGGGGAAAAAAAACCTGGTTTTGGGGAAAATGAAGACTGGAGGGGAAAACTAGATTTGTGTGAAAATGCACCCAGTGTTTTGTGGAAAAAAAGGATTTTGGGGAAAATGAACCCAGTTTAGGAAGAAAGAAGCTGATTATGGGGAAAATTAACCCAGTTTGGAGGGGATAACCCGTTTTTGATTAAAATGAACCCAGTTTTGAGGGAAAAAAAATTTTTTGGGAAATAAAGCCAGTAATTGGGGCTTCTCCAAAACAACCAGGTTTTGGAGAAAATGAACACAATTTGGTGGGGAAAACCCAATATTTAGGGAAATAAACCCAGTTTTGGTGGAAAAAAAACATATTTTGGGGAAAATGAACACAGATTTGGGGGAAAAAATGATTTTGGGGAAAATGAACCCAGTAATGGAGAAAAAATCCTGATTTTGGGGAAAATGAACCCAGTGTGGAGTGGAAATTGAAGATTTTGGGGAAAATGAAATCAGTTTGGAGGGGAAAACCTGATTTGTGTGAAAATGTACCCAGTTTTTGGGGGAGAAAAAGGATTTTGGGTAAAATGAACCCAGTGTGGAGTGGAAATAGAAGATTTTGGAGAAAATGAACACTGTTTGGAGGGGAACACCTGATTTTGGAGAAAAAGCATCCAGTTTTGGGGGGAAATAAGGATTTTGTGGAAAATGAATATAGTTTCGGAGGATAAAAATTATTTATGCAGAAAATGAACCCAGTTTTGGGTAAAAAACCCGTTTTTAAGGAAAATGAACCCAATTTTGGGAAAAAAAAATTATTTTTGGGAAAATGAACCCAGTAATTGGGTAAAAAACCCGAATTTTGGGGAAAATGAACCCCGTTTGGGAGGAAAAAAACCCGATTATGGGAAAAATGAACCCAGTTTTGGGGAAAAAATTATTTTGAGGAAAATGAAATCAGTTTTGGGAAAAAAATTATTATGGGGAAAATGAACCCAGTAATGGGGAAAAAAAATTATTTTGGGGAAAATGAACCCAGTTTTGGGGGAAAAAATGATTTTGGAGAAAATGAATCCAGTAATGGAGAAAAAATCCTGATTTTGAGGAAAATGAACCCAGTGTGGAGTGGAAATAGAAGATTTTGGGGAAAATGAAATCAGTTTGGAGGGGAACACCTGATTTTGGAGAAAAAGCATCCAGTTTTGGGGGGAAATAAGGATTTTGTGGAAAATGAATATAGTTTCAGAGGGTAAAAGCTATTTATGCAGAAAATGAACCCAGTTTGGGAGGAAAAAAACCCGATTATGGAAAAATGAACCCAGTTTTGGGGAAAAAATTATTTTGGGGAAAATGAAATCAGTTTTGGGAAAAAAATTATTTTGGGGAAAATGAACCCAGTAATGGGGAAAAAAACCTGATTTTGGGAAAATGAACCCAGTGTTTCAGAGGAAATAGAAGATTTTGGGGAAAAAAAATCAAAAATTCACCAAAAATTACACCAAAAATTTCACCAAAATCATTATTTCCCTCCCAAAACTGGATTCATTTCCCAAAAATCAGATTTTTTCCTCCCAAACCGGGTTCATTTTCCCCAAAATCCTATTTTTCCCCCAAAACTGGGTGCATATTCCACACAAATCAGGTTTTCCCCCTCCTAAAACGGTTCATTTTCCACAAAAGCTTCTATTTCCACTCCACACTGGGTTCATTTTCCCCATAATCAGGGTTTATTCCCAATTACTGTGTTCACTTTCTCAAAAATCCTTTACCACCCCCCCCCCCCCCCCCCCCCCCCCCCCTCAAAAATGGGTTCATTTATCTCAAAAACTAACCCCTTGATTTAAAGAATCCTGGAATTTCCTTCCATGAATAGCTGTCAAAGAGAAAGCTTTTTACCGGCAGGGTATTCCTCTCTCGAAGGCTAACAAATACAGGCAAAGAGAGGATCTGCACCTGCTTTCTTGAGCAGCCTTCACAGTGTTTCCCCGGCTTTCACACCACATTCCGGCTGCAAACATTACGTTGGTCCGGAGACAGCGCCTTCTCTTGCCGGCTGGCTCTCTAAACTGAAACCGCTCAGAAAGCTGTCTCTGGCCGCGGTTTCACAGACAATCTCGGCTGTCTGCTCCTTGCCGCTCTGAGGAGCAGTCATTTCAGATATCTAGCATCACATCACAGCGCATGCACATGAGTCTAAAATCTTTCTTAGAAACTTGCTATTTATGAAAAATTGTGTTAGCATGACTTTCATCTTCTAACAATGTAATTAAAGGGAAAATTATCAGATGATCTGCTCGTGCTTCAAGGACGAGGGATCCCTGTTTTCCAGTGTAGTCTCATCAGCCTCTGCAAACTCTTTCTACTGAAACAGCAGGCAGGGAATCCACAGCACATTCTCTGAACGGCACGGTTTGTGTTTCTCCAAAGGAGAGCAGAAACTAACACTTTGATTTTAAAGAATCCTGGAATGTTCTTCCATGAATCGCTGCTAGAAGAGAAAGCATTTTAGCGGCAGGCTATTCCTCTCTCGAAGGCTGACAAATACAGGCAAACAGTCGAGCTGCTTTTGCTTTCTTGCGCAGCCTTCACAGTGTAGCCCCGGCTTTCACAGTAGGCTTCAGCTGCAAACATTACGTTGTTCGGGAGACAGTGCCTTCTCTTACCGGCTAGCTCTCTAAACTGAAGCCGGTCGGAAAGCTGCCTCTCGCCGCGGTTCTACAGACATCCCGGCGGTCTGCTGCTTGCCTCCCTGACGAACAGTCTTTTCCGATTCTAGCAGCATATTAAAGCGCGTCCACAGCAGTCTAAAATCTTGCCTCCTACCCACCCCCGAATTTCTATTTTGGAAATGTTTTAGCATGACATCTCCTAACAATGTATTTAAAAGACAAATAATCGGATGATCTGTTCGTGTTCAAGGACGAGAGATCCCCTTTTTCCCTGTCCAATTCCCTCAGCCTCTGCAAACTGTTTCTGCTGAAACTTGTTACAACAGCCGCAGCGAATTCACACACATTCTCTGAACTGCACGGTTTTGTTTTTCCTCCAAGGGAGTGCAGAAACTAACCCTTTGAATTTAAAGAATCCTGGAATTTCCTTCCATGAATAGCTGCCAGAAGAGAAAGCTTTTTACCGGCAGGGTATTCCTCTCTCGAAGGCTTACAAATACAGGCAAAGAGAGGATCTGCTCCTGCTTTTTTGAGCAGCCTTCACAGTGTTTCCCCGGCTTTCACACCACATTCCGGCTGCAAACATTACGTTGGTCCGGAGACAGCGCCTTCTCTTGCCGGCTGGCTCTCTAAACTGAAACCGCTCAGAAAGCTGTCTCTGGCCGCGGTTTCACAGACATCTCGGCTGTCTGCTCCTTGCCTCTCTGAGGAGCAGTCATTTCAGAATATCTAGCATCACATCACAGCGCATGCACATGAGTCTAAAATCTTTCTTAGAAACTTGCTATTTATGAAAATTGTGTTAGCATGACTTTTCATCTTCTAACAATGTAATTAAGGGAAAATTATCAGATGATCTGCTCGTGCTTCAAGGACGAGGGATCCCTGTTTTCCAGTGTAGTCTCATCAGCCTCTGCAAACTCTTTCTACTGAAACAGCAGGCAGGGAATCCACAGCACATTCTCTGAACGGCACGGTTTTGTGTTTCTCCAAAGGAGAGCAGAAACTAACACTTTGATTTTAAAGAATCCTGGAATGTTCTTCCATGAATCGCTGCTAGAAGAGAAAGCATTTTAGCGGCAGGCTATTCCTCTCTCGAAGGCTGACAAATACAGGCAAACAGTCGAGCTGCTTTTGCTTTCTTGCGCAGCCTTCACAGTGTAGCCCCGCCCCGGCTTTCACAGTAGGCTTCAGCTGCAAACATTACGTTGTTCGGGAGACAGTGCCTTCTCTTACCGACTAGCTCTCTAAACTGAAGCCGGTCGGAAAGCTGCCTCTCGCCGCGGTTCTACAGACATCCCGGCGGTCTGCTGCTTGCCTCCCTGACGAACAGTCTTTTCCGATTTCTAGCAGCATATTAAAGCGCGTCCACAGCAGTCTAAAATCTTGCCTCCTACCCACCCCCGAATTTTCTATTTTGGAAATGTTTTAGCATGACATCTAATCTCCTAACAATGTATTTAAAAGACAAATAATCGGATGATCTGTTCGTGTTCAAGGACGAGAGATCCCCTTTTTTCCCTGTCCATTCCCTTCAGCCTCTGCAAACTGTTTCTGCTGAAACTTGTTACAACAGCCGGCAGCGAATTCACACACATTCTCTGAACTGCACGGTTTTGTTTTTCCTCCAAGGGAGTGCAGAAACTAACCCTTTGAATTTAAAGAATCCTGGAATTTCCTTCCATGAATAGCTGCCAGAAGAGAAAGCTTTTTACCGGCAGGGTATTCCTCTCTCGAAGGCTTACAAATACAGGCAAAGAGAGGATCTGCTCCTGCTTTCTTGAGCAGCCTTCACAGTGTTTCCCCGGCTTTCACACCACATTCCGGCTGCAAACATTACGTTGGTCCGGAGACAGCGCCTTCTCTTGCCGGCTGGCTCTCTAAACTGAAACCGCTCAGAAAGCTGTCTCTGGCCGCGGTTTCACAGACATCTCGGCTGTCTGCTCCTTGCCGCTCTGAGGAGCAGTCATTTCAGATATCTAGCATCACATCACAGCGCATGCACATGAGTCTAAAATCTTTCTCTCTTAGAAACTTGCTATTTATGAAAATTGTTTTAGCATGACTTTTCATCTTCTAACAATGTAATTAAAGGGAATATTATCAGATGATCTGCTCGTGCTTCAAGGACGAGGGATCCCTGTTTTCCAGTGTAGTCTCATCAGCCTCTGCAATCTCTTTCTACTGAAACAGCAGGCAGGGAATCCACAGCACATTCTCTGAACGGCACGGTTTTGTGTTTCTCCAAAGGAGAGCAGAAACTAACACTTTGATTTTAAAGAATCCTGGAATGTTCTTCCATGAATCGCTGCTAGAAGAGAAAGCATTTTAGCGGCAGGCTATTCCTCTCTCGAAGGCTGACAAATACAGGCAAACAGTCGAGCTGCTTTTGCTTTCTTGCGCAGCCTTCACAGTGTAGCCCCGGCTTTCACAGTAGGCTTCAGCTGCAAACATTACGTTGTTCGGGAGACAGTGCCTTCTCTTACCGGCTAGCTCTCTAAACTGAAGCCGGTCGGAAAGCTGCCTCTCGCCGCGGTTCTACAGACATCCCGGCGGTCTGCTGCTTGCCTCCCTGACGAACAGTCTTTTCCGATTTCTAGCAGCATATTAAAGCGCGTCCACAGCAGTCTAAAATCTTGCCTCCTACCCACCCCCGAATTTTCTATTTTGGAAATGTTTTAGCATGACATCTAATCTCCTAACAATGTATTTAAAAGACAAATAATCGGATGATCTGTTCGTGTTCAAGGACGAGAGATCCCCTTTTTTCCCTGTCCATTCCCTTCAGCCTCTGCAAACTGTTTCTGCTGAAACTTGTTACAACAGCCGGCAGCGAATTCACAAACATTCTCTGAACTGCACGGTTTTGTTTTTCCTCCAAGGGAGTGCAGAAACTAACCCTTTGAATTTAAAGAATCCTGGAATTTCCTTCCATGAATAGCTGCCAGAAGAGAAAGCTTTTTACCGGCAGGGTATTCCTCTCTCGAAGGCTTACAAATACAGGCAAAGAGAGGATCTGCCCCTGCTTTCTTGAGCAGCCTTCACAGTGTTTCCCCGGCTTTCACACCACATTCCGGCTGCAAACATTACGTTGGTCCGGAGACAGCGCCTTCTCTTGCCGGCTGGCTCTCTAAACTGAAACCGCTCAGAAAGCTGTCTCTGGCCGCGGTTTCACAGACATCTCGGCTGTCTGCTCCTTGCCGCTCTGAGGAGCAGTCATTTCAGATATCTAGCATCACATCACAGCGCATGCACATGAGTCTAAAATCTTTCTCTCTTAGAAACTTGCTATTTATGAAAATTGTTTTAGCATGACTTTTCATCTTCTAACAATGTAATTAAAGGGAATATTATCAGATGATCTGCTCGTGCTTCAAGGACGAGGGATCCCTGTTTTCCAGTGTAGTCTCATCAGCCTCTGCAAACTCTTTCTACTGAAACAGCAGGCAGGGAATCCACAGCACATTCTCTGAACGGCACGGTTTTGTGTTTCTCCAAAGGAGAGCAGAAACTAACCCCTTGATTTTAAAGAATCACAGAATGTTCTTCCATGAATCGCTGCTAGAAGAGAAAGCATTTTAGCGGCAGGCTATTCCTCTCTCGAAGGCTGACAAATACAGGCAAACAGTCGAGCTGCTTTTGCTTTCTTGCGCAGCCTTCACAGTGTAGCCCCGGCTTTCACAGTAGGCTTCAGCTGCAAACATTACGTTGTTCGGGAGACAGTGCCTTCTCTTACCGGCTAGCTCTCTAAACTGAAGCCGGTCGGAAAGCTGCCTCTCGCCGCGGTTCTACAGACATCCCGGCGGTCTGCTGCTTGCCTCCCTGACGAACAGTCTTTTCCGATTTCTAGCAGCATATTAAAGCGCGTCCACAGCAGTCTAAAATCTTGCCTCCTACCCACCCCCGAATTTTCTATTTTGGAAATGTTTTAGCATGACATCTAATCTCCTAACAATGTATTTAAAAGACAAATAATCGGATGATCTGTTCGTGTTCAAGGACGAGAGATCCCCTTTTTTCCCTGTCCATTCCCTTCAGCCTCTGCAAACTGTTTCTGCTGAAACTTGTTACAACAGCCGGCAGCGAATTCACACACATTCTCTGAACTGCACGGTTTTGTTTTTCCTCCAAGGGAGTGCAGAAACTAACCCTTTGAATTTAAAGAATCCTGGAATTTCCTTCCATGAATAGCTGCCAGAAGAGAAAGCTTTCTACCGGCAGGGTATTCCTCTCTCGAAGGCTTACAAATACAGGCAAAGAGAGGATCTGCTCCTGCTTTCTTGAGCAGCCTTCACAGTGTTTCCCCGGCTTTCACACCACATTCCGGCTGCAAATATTACGTTGGTCCGGAGACAGCGCCTTCTCTTACCGGCTAGCTCTCTAAACTGAAGCCTGTCGGAAAGCTTCCTCTGCCCGCCGTTCTAAAGACATCCCGGCGGTCTTCTTCTTGCCTCCCTGACGAACAGTCATTTCAGATTTTGGGAGGAATTAACCCAGTTTGTGAGAAAAAAAACTGATTATGGGTAAAATGAAGCCAGTTTGTGGGGGAAAAGCCGTTTTTGTATATAATAAACCCAGTTATGGGGAAAATGAACCAGTAATGGGGAAAAAAACCGATTATGGGGAAAATGAACAGAGTTTGGTGGGGGAAAACCCATTTTGTAGGGAAGGGAACGCAGTTAAGGTGGAAAGAAACAGATTCTGTGGAAAATGATATTGTAGGGAAATGAACCCAGTTTTGCTGGAATAAAACATATTTTGTGGAAAATGAGGGGTTTTTTTTCTCCCCCCGACTGGATTCATTTTCCCCAAAATCGGGTTTTTTTCCTCCCAAATTGGGTTCATTTTCCCCAAAATCCTTTTTTTCCCACAAAAACTGGGTGCATTTTCACACAAATCAGGTTTTCCCCTCCAAACTGATTACATTTTCCAAAAATCTTCTATTTCCACTCCACACTGGGTTTATTTCCCCCAAAATCATTTTTTTCCCCATTACTGGATTCATTTCCCCAAAATCGTTTTTTTTCCACCAAAACTGAGTTCATTTTCCCGAAATCGTTTCCCCCCCCTCCCCCCCCCCAAAAAAAAACTGGCTGCATTTTCACACAAATGAGATTTTCCCCTCCAAACTGATTTCATTTTCCCCCAAATCCGGGTTTATTTCCCAATTACTGGGTTCATTTCCCCAAAATAATTTTTTCCCAAAGCACTCTTCATTTTCCCCCAAATCGATTTTTTTTCCACCAAAACAGAGACCATTTACCTACAAGTTGGGTTTTCTCCCCAAACTGTGTTCATTTTCCCCCAAATTAGGGTTTTTTACAAAATTTTACAAAATTACTGGGTTAATTTTCCCCAAAATCACTTCCCCCCTCCCCCCCCCCCAAACTGGATGCATTTTCATACAAATCAGGTTTTTCCCCCCCCAAAGTGGGTTAATTTTCACCATAATCAGCTTCTTTCCTCCCAAACTCGGTTCATTTCCCTACAAGTTGGTTTCCTCCGCCCAAAACTTTGTTCATTTTCCCCAAAATTCGAATTTTTTAACCCAATTACTGGGTTCATTTTCCCAAAATATTTTTTTTCCCCAAAACTGGGTTCATTTTCCTTAAAAACGGGTTTTTCTGCCAAAACTGGGTTCATTTTCCGCATAATCAGCATTTTTCCTCCGAAACTAGGTTCATTTTCCACAAAATCCTTATTTCCCCCCAAAACTGGGTTTATTTTCACACAAATCAGGTTTTCCCCTCAAAACAGTATTCATTTTCCCCAAAATCTTCTATTTCCACTCCACACTTGGTTCATTTTCCCCAAAAACAGATTTTTCCCCCAAAACTGGGTCCATTTTCCCTAAATTCGGGTTTTTTTCCACCAAAACTCGGTTCATTTCCCTAGAAGTTGGTTTTTCCCCCCCAAACTTTGTTCATTTTCCCCAAACTTCGGTTTTTTTACCCAATTACTGGGTTCGTTTTCTCCAAAATAATTGTTTTCCCCAAAACTGGGTTCATTTTCTGCATAATCAGTTTTTCCCTCTGAAACTGGGTTCATTTTCCACAAAATTCGGGAAATGAACTGAGTTTTGGTGGAAAAAAACTGACTTTGGGGAAAATGAACCCAGTTAGGGAGGAAAAAATCCGATTTTGGGGCAAATTACCCCAATTATGGGGGAAAAAAAAATAATTTTTGGGAAATGAACCCAGTAATTGGAAAACCCGGATTCTGGGGAAAATGAACACAGTTTGGGAGGAAAGAAGCTGATTATGGGGAAAATGAAACCAGTTTTGGGGGAAAAAAAAAATTTTTGGTGAAAATGAACCCAGTTTTGAAGGAAAAAAAAAGATTTTGGGGAAATAAAGCCAGTAACTGGTTCAAAAATACATATGTTGGGGAAAATGAACACAATTTGGTGGGGAAAACCCGATATGTAGGGAAATAAACCCATTTTTGGTGGAAAAAACATATTTTGAGGAAAATGAACCCAGTTTTTTTGGGGAAAAAAATTATTTTGGGGAAAATGAACCCAGTTTGGGAGGAGAGAAGCTGATTATGGGGGAAATGAACCAGTTTGGGGGGGGAAAAATATTTTGTGGAAATAAAGCCAGTAATTGGGTAAAAACCCCGGATTTTGGAGAAAAATGAACCCAGTCTGGTGGGGAAAACCCAATTTGTAGGGAAATAAACCCAGTTTTGTGGAAAAAAATATATTTTGGGGAAAATGAATGCAGTAATGGGGAAAAATCCTGATTTTGGGGAAAATGAACTAAGTGCGGAGTGGAAATAGAATATTTTGAGGAAAATGAAATCAGTTTGGAGGGGACAACCTGATTTGTGTGAAAATGTACCCAGTTTTGGGGGTTAATAGGGATTTCTGGAAAATGAACCTAGTTTTGGAGGGAAAAATATGCTGATTATGCGGAAAATGAACCCAGTTTTGGGGGAAAAATCCATTTTTAAGGAAAATGAACCCAGTTTGGGGAAAAAAATTATTTTGGGGAAAATGAACCCAGTAATCGGGTAAAAAACCCGATTTTTTTGGAAGATGAACAGAGTTTGGGGGGGGGGGGAACCAACTTGTAGGGAAATGAACCGAGTTTTGCTCGAAAAAAAACAACTTTGGGTAAAATCAACCCAGTTTGGGAGGGAAAAAAACGATTTTGGGGAAAATGAACCCAGTAATGGGGAAAAAACCTGATTTTGGGGAAAATGAACACTGTTTGGAGGGGAAAACTTGATTTGTGTGAAAATGCACCCAGTGTTTTGAAGAAAAAAAGGATTTTGGGGAAAATGAACCCAGTTTGGGAGGATAGAAGCTGATTATGGGGAAAATGAACCCAGTTTGGCGGGGGGGAAATATTTTGTGGAAATAAAGCCAGTAATTGGGTAAAAACCCGGATTTTGGAGAAAAATGAACCCAGTCTGGTGGGGAAAACCCAATTTGTAGGAAATAAACCCAGTTTTGTGGAAAAAATATATTTTGGGGAAAATGAACGCAGTAATGGGGAAAAATCCTGATTTTGGGGAAAATGAACCAAGTGCGGAGTGGAAATAGAATATTTTGAGGAAAATGAAATCAGTTTGGAGGGGACAACCTGATTTGTGTGAAAATGTACCCAGTTTATGGGGGGGGGGGAAAGGATTTTGTGGAAAATGAACCTAGTTTTGGAGGAAAAAATCTGATTATGCGGGAAAATGAACCCCTTTTGGGGGGAAAAATGATTTTGGGGGAAATGAACGCAGTAATTGGGTAAAAACCTCTAATTTGGGGGAAAATGGAACCAGTTTGGTAGGGAAAACCAAATTTGTAGGGAAGTGAACCCATTTTTGGTGGAAAAAAACATATTTTGGGGAAAATGGACACAGTTTTGGGGGGAAAAAATGATTTTGGGGAAAATGAACCCAGTAATGGGGAAAAAAATGATTTTGGGAAAATGAACCCAGTGTGGAATGGAAATAGAAGATTTTGGGAAAATGAAATCAGATAGGAGGGGAAAACCTGATTTTTGTGAAAATGAACTGAGTTTTGGGGGGAAATAAGGATTTTATGTAAAATGAACCTATTTTCGGAGGAAAAAAAGCTGATTATGTGGAAAATGAACCCAGTTTTGCGGAAAAACCTGTTTTCAAGGAAATGAACCCAGTTTTGGGGAAAAAAATGATTTTGGGGAAAATGAACCCAGTGATCGGGTAAAAAACCCGGATTTTGGGGAAAAGGAACACAGTTTGTTGGGGAAAACCTAATATGTAGGGAAATAAACCCAGTTTTGGTGGAAAAAACATATTTTGGGGAAAATGAACCCAGTTTTTGGGGTAAAAAAATGATTTTTGGAAAATTAACCCACTTTGTGAGAAAAACCCCTGATTTTGGAGAAAATGAACCCAGTAATGGGGAAAAATCCTGATTTTGGGAAAATGAACCAAGTGCGGAGTGAAAATAGAAGGTTTTGAGGAAAATGAAATCAGTTTGGACGGGACAACCTGATTTGTGTGAAAATGTACCCAGTTTTGGGGGTTAATAGGGATTTTGCAGAAAATGAACCTAGTTTCGGAGGAAAAATTCTGATTATACGGAAAATGAACACAGTTTTGGGGGAAAAAAAAACGTTTTTAAGGAAAATGAACCCAGTTTTTGGGGAAAAAATTATTTTGGGGAAAATGAACGCAGTAATTGGGTAAAAAAACCCGAATTTTGGGGAAAATCAGCAGAGTTGGGGGGGGGGAAGACTTGTAGAGAAATGAACCGACTTTTGCTGTAAAAAAACCCGACTTTGGGGAAAATCAACCCAGTTTGGGAGGAAAAATCCGATTTTGGGGAAAATGAACACTGGAGGGGAAAAAAAACCTGGTTTTGGGGAAAATGAAG
This sequence comes from Tapera naevia, assembly GCA_033556795.1. Lineage (NCBI taxonomy): Eukaryota > Metazoa > Chordata > Aves > Cuculiformes > Neomorphidae > Tapera > Tapera naevia. The sequence goes on along the minus strand of JAUMJJ010000600.1, from coordinate 7,025 downwards.
ACTGGAGGGGAAAACTAGATTTGTGTGAAAATGCACCCAGTGTTTTGTGGAAAAAAAGGATTTTGGGGAAAATGAACCCAGTTTAGGAAGAAAGAAGCTGATTATGGGGAAAATTAACCCAGTTTGGAGGGGATAACCCGTTTTTGATTAAAATGAACCCAGTTTTGAGGGAAAAAAAATTTTTGGGAAATAAAGCCAGTAATTGGGGCTTCTCCAAAACAACCAGGTTTTGGAGAAAATGAACACAATTTGGTGGGGAAAACCCAATATTTAGGGAAATAAACCCAGTTTTGGTGGAAAAAAACCATATTTTGGGGAAATGAACACAGATTTGGGGGAAAAAATGATTTTGGGGAAAATGAACCCAGTAATGGAGAAAAAATCCTGATTTTGGGGAAAATGAACCCAGTGTGGAGTGGAAATTGAAGATTTTGGGGAAAATGAAATCAGTTTGGAGGGGAAAACCTGATTTGTGTGAAAATGTACCCAGTTTTTGGGGAGAAAAAGGATTTTGGGTAAAATGAACCCAGTGTGGAGTGGAAATAGAAGATTTTGGAGAAAATGAACACTGTTTGGAGGGGAACACCTGATTTTGGAGAAAAAGCATCCAGTTTTGGGGGGAAATAAGGATTTTGTGGAAAATGAATATAGTTTCGGAGGATAAAAACTATTTATGCAGAAATGAACCCAGTTTTGGGTAAAAAACCCGTTTTAAGGAAAATGAACCCAATTTTGGGAAAAAAAATTTATTTTTGGGAAATGAACCCAGTAATTGGGTAAAAAACCGAATTTTGGGGAAAATGAACCCCGTTTGGGAGGAAAAAAACCCGATTATGGGAAAAATGAACCCAGTTTTGGGGAAAAAATTATTTTGAGGAAAATGAAATCAGTTTTGGGAAAAAAATTATTATGGGGAAAATGAACCCAGTAATGGGGAAAAAAAATTATTTTGGGGAAAATGAACCCAGTTTTGGGGGAAAAAATGATTTTGGGGAAAATGAATCCAGTAATGGAGAAAAAATCCTGATTTTGAGGAAAATGAACCCAGTGTGGAGTGGAAATAGAAGATTTAGGGGAAAATGAAATCAGTTTGGAGGGGAACACCTGATTTTGGAGAAAAAGCATCCAGTTTTGGGGGGAAATAAGGATTTTGTGGAAAATGAATATAGTTTCAGAGATAAAAGCTATTTATGCAGAAAATGAACCCAGTTTGGGAGGAAAAAAACCCGATTATGGGAAAAATGAACCCAGTTTTGGGGAAAAAATTATTTTGGGAAAATGAAATCAGTTTTGGGAAAAAAATTATTTTGGGGAAAATGAACCCAGTAATGGGGAAAAAAACCTGATTTTGGGGAAAATGAACCCAGTGTTTCAGAGGAAATAGAAGATTTTGGGGAAAAAAAATCAAAAATTCACCAAAAATTACACCAAAAATTTCACCAAAATCATTATTTCCCTCCCAAAACTGGATTCATTTCCCCCAAAAATCAGATTTTTTTCCTCCCAAACCGGGTTCATTTTCCCCAAAATCCTATTTTTCCCCAAAACTGGGTGCATATTCACACAAATCAGGTTTTCCCCTCCTAAAACGGTTTCATTTTCCACAAAAGCTTCTATTTCACTCCACACTGGGTTCATTTTCCCCATAATCAGGGTTTATTCCCAATACTGTGTTCACTTTCTCAAAAATCCTTTAACCACCCCCCCCCCTCCCCCCCCCCGCCCTCAAAAATGGGTTCATTTATCTCAAAAACTAACCCTTGATTTAAAGAATCCTGGAATTTCCTTCCATGAATAGCTGTCAAAGAGAAAGCTTTTTACCGGCAGGGTATTCCTCTCTCGAAGGCTAACAAATACAGGCAAAGAGAGGATCTGCACCTGCTTTCTTGAGCAGCCTTCACAGTGTTTCCCCGGCTTTCACACCACATTCCGGCTGCAAACATTACGTTGGTCCGGAGACAGCGCCTTCTCTTGCCGGCTGGCTCTCTAAACTGAACCGCTCAGAAAGCTGTCTCTGGCCGCGGTTTCACAGACATCTCGGCTGTCTGCTCCTTGCCGCTCTGAGGAGCAGTCATTTCAGATATCTAGCATCACATCACAGCGCATGCACATGAGTCTAAAATCTTTCTCTCTTAGAAACTTGCTATTTATGAAATTGTTTAGCATGACTTTTCATCTTCTAACAATGTAATTAAAGGGAATATTATCAGATGATCTGCTCGTGCTTCAAGGACGAGGGTTTTCCAGTGTAGTCTCATCAGCCTCTGCAAACTCTTTCTACTGAAACAGCAGGCAGGGAATCCACAGCACATTCTCTGAACGGCACGGTTTTGTGTTTCTCCAAAGGAGAGCAGAAACTAACCCCTTGATTTTAAAGAATCACAGAATGTTCTTCCATGAATCGCTGCTAGAAGAGAAAGCATTTTAGCGGCAGGCTATTCCTCTCTCGAAGGCTGACAAATACAGGCAAACAGTCGAGCTGCTTTTGCTTTCTTGCGCAGCCTTCACAGTGTAGCCCGGCTTTCACAGTAGGCTTCAGCTGCAAACATTACGTTGTTCGGGAGACAGTGCCTTCTCTTACCGGCTAGCTCTCTAAACTGAAGCCGGTCGGAAAGCTGCCTCTCGCCGCGGTTCTACAGACATCCCGGCGGTCTGCTGCTTGCCTCCCTGACGAACAGTCTTTTCCGATTTCTAGCAGCATATTAAGCGCGTCCACAGCAGTCTAAAATCTTGCCTCCTACCCACCCCCGAATTTTCTATTTTGGAAATGTTTTAGCATGACATCTAATCTCCTAACAATGTATTTAAAAGACAAATAATCGGATGATCTGTTCGTGTTCAAGGACGAGAGATCCCCTTTTTTCCCTGTCCATTCCTTCAGCCTCTGCAAACTGTTTCTGCTGAAACTTGTTACAACAGCCGGCAGCGAATTCACACACATTCTCTGAACTGCACGGTTTTGTTTTTCCTCCAAGGGAGTGCAGAAACTAACCCTTTGAATTTAAAGAATCCTGGAATTTCCTTCCATGAATAGCTGCCAGAAGAGAAAGCTTTTTACCGGCAGGGTATTCCTCTCTCGAAGGCTTACAAATACAGGCAAAGAGAGGATCTGCTCCTGCTTTCTTGAGCAGCCTTCACAGTGTTTCCCCGGCTTTCACACCACATTCCGGCTGCAAACATTACGTTGGTCCGGAGACAGCGCCTTCTCTTGCCGGCTGGCTCTCTAAACTGAAACCGCTCAGAAAGCTGTCTCTGGCCGCGGTTTCACAGACATCTCGGCTGTCTGCTCCTTGCCGCTCTGAGGAGCAGTCATTTCAGATATCTAGCATTACATCACAGCGCATGCACATGAGTCTAAAATCTTCTCTCTTAGAAACTTGCTATTTATGAAAATTGTTTTAGCATGACTTTTCATCTTCTAACAATGTAATTAAAGGGATATTATCAGATGATCTGTTCGTGCTTCAAGGACGAGGGATCCCTGTTTTCCAGTGTAGTCTCATCAGCCTCTGCAAACTCTTTCTACTGAAACAGCAGGCAGGGAATCCACAGCACATTCTCTGAACGGCACGGTTTTGTGTTTCTCCAAAGGAGAGCAGAAACTAACACTTTGATTTTAAGAATCCTGGAATGTTCTTCCATGAATCGCTGCTAGAAGAGAAAGCATTTTTAGCGGCAGGCTATTCCTCTCTCGAAGGCTGACAAATACAGGCAAACAGTCGAGCTGCTTTTGCTTTCTTGCGCAGCCTTCACAGTGTAGCCCCGGCTTTCACAGTAGGCTTCAGCTGCAAACATTACGTTGTTCGGGAGACAGTGCCTTCTCTTACCGGCTAGCTCTCTAAACTGAAGCCGGTCGGAAAGCTGCCTCTCGCCGCGGTTCTACAGACATCCCGGCGGTCTGCTGCTTGCCTCCCTGACGAACAGTCTTTTCCGATTTCTAGCAGCATATTAAAGCGCGTCCACAGCAGTCTAAAATCTTGCCTCCTACCCACCCCGAATTTTCTATTTTGGAAATGTTTTAGCATGACATCTAATCTCTAACAATGTATTTAAAAGACAAATAATCGGATGATCTGTTCGTGTTCAAGGACGAGAGATCCCTTTTTTCCTGTCCATTCCTTCAGCCTCTGCAAACTGTTTCTGCTGAAACTTGTTACAACAGCCGGCAGCGAATTCACACACATTCTCTGAACTGCACGGTTTTGTTTTTCCTCCAAGGGAGAGCAGAAAACTAACCCTTTGAATTTAAAGAATCCTGGAATTTCCTTCCATGAATAGCTGCCAGAAGAGAAAGCTTTCTACCGGCAGGGTATTCCTCTCTCGAAGGCTTACAAATACAGGCAAAGAGAGGATCTGCTCCTGCTTCCTTGAGCAGCCTTCACAGTGTTTCCCCGGCTTTCACACCACATTCCGGCTGCAAATATTACGTTGGTCCGGAGACAGCGCCTTCTCTTACCGGCTAGCTCTCTAAACTGAAGCCGGTCGGAAAGCTGCCTCTCGCCGCGGTTCTAAAGACATCCCAGCGGTCTTCTTCTTGCCTCCCTGACGACCAGTCATTTCAGATTTTGGGAGGAATTAACCCAGTTTGTGAGAAAAAAACTGATTATGGGTAAAATGAAGCCAGTTTGTGGGGAAAAGCCGTTTTTGTATATAATAAACCCAGTTATGGGGAAAATGAACCAGTAATGGGGAAAAAAAAACCGATTATGGGGAAAATGAACAGAGTTTGGTGGGGGAAAACCCATTTTGTAGGGAAGGGAACACAGTTAAGGTGGAAAGAAACAGATTCTGTGGAAAATGATATTGTAGGGAAATGAACCCAGTTTTGCTGAATAAAACATATTTTGTGGAAAATGAGGGGTTTTTTTTCTCCCCCCGACTGGATTCATTTTCCCCAAATCGGGTTTTTTTCCTCCCAAATTGGGTTCATTTTCCCCAAAATCCTTTTTTTCCCACAAAAACTGGGTGCATTTTCACACAAATCAGGTTTTCCCCTCCAAACTGATTACATTTTCCAAAAATCTTCTATTTCCACTCCACACTGGGTTTATTTCCCCCAAAATCATTTTTTTCCCCATTACTGGATTCATTTCCCCAAAATCGTTTTTTTTCCACCAAAACTGAGTTCATTTTCCCGAAATCGTTTCCCCCCCTCCCCCCCCCAAAAAAAAACTGGCTGCATTTTCACACAAATGAGATTTCCCTCCAAACTGATTTCATTTTCCCCCAAATCCGGGTTTATTTCCCAATTACTGGGTTCATTTCCCAAAATAATTTTTTCCCAAAGCACTCTTCATTTTCCCCCAAATCGATTTTTTTCCACCAAAACAGAGACCATTTACCTACAAGTTGGGTTTTCTCCCCAAACTGTGTTCATTTTCCCCCAAATTAGGGTTTTTTTACAAAATTTTACAAAATTACTGGGTTAATTTTCCCCAAAATCACTTCCCCCCTCCCCCCCCCCCAAACTGGATGCATTTTCATACAAATCAGGTTTTTCCCCCCCCAAAGTGGGTTAATTTTCACCATAATCAGCTTCTTTCCTCCCAAACTCGGTTCATTTCCCTACAAGTTGGTTTCCTCCGCCCAAAACTTTGTTCATTTTCCCCAAAATTCGAATTTTTTAACCCAATTACTGGGTTCATTTTCCCAAAATATTTTTTTTCCCAAAACTGGGTTCATTTTCCTTAAAAACGGGTTTTTCTGCCAAAACTGGTTCATTTTCCGCATAATCAGCATTTTTCCTCCGAAACTAGGTTCATTTTCCACAAAATCCTTATTTCCCCCAAAACTGGGTTTATTTTCACACAAATCAGGTTTTCCCTCAAAACAGTATTCATTTTCCCCAAAATCTTCTATTTCCACTCCACACTTGGTTCATTTTCCCCAAAAACAGATTTTTCCCCAAAACTGGGTCCATTTTCCCTAAATTCGGGTTTTTTTCCACCAAAACTCGGTTCATTTCCCTAGAAGTTGGTTTTTCCCCCCAAACTTTGTTCATTTTCCCCAAACTTCGGTTTTTTTACCCAATTACTGGGTTCGTTTTCTCCAAAATAATTGTTTTCCCCAAAACTGGGTTCATTTTCTGCATAATCAGTTTTTCCCTCTGAAACTGGGTTCATTTTCCCACAAAATTCGGGAAATGAACTGAGTTTTGGTGGAAAAAAACTGACTTTGGGGAAAATGAACCCAGTTAGGGAGGAAAAAAATCCGATTTTGGGGCAAATTACCCCAATTATGGGGAAAAAAAAATAATTTTGGGAAATGAACCCAGTAATTGGAAAACCCGGATTCTGGGGAAAATGAACACAGTTTGGGAGGAAAGAAGCTGATTATGGGGAAAATGAAACCAGTTTTGGGGGAAAAAAAAAATTTTTGGTGAAAATGAACCCAGTTTTGAAGGAAAAAAAAAGATTTTTGGGAAATAAAGCCAGTAACTGGTTCAAAAATCCATATGTTGGGGAAAATGAACACAATTTGGTGGGGAAAACCCGATATGTAGGGAAATAAACCCATTTTTGGTGGAAAAAACATATTTTGAGGAAAATGAACCCAGTTTTTTTGGGGAAAAAAATTATTTTGGGAAAATGAACCCAGTTTGGGAGGAGAGAAGCTGATTATGGGGAAATGAACCCAGTTTGGGGGGGAAAAATATTTTGTGGAAATAAAGCCAGTATTGGGTAAAAACCCCGGATTTTGGAGAAAAATGAACCCAGTCTGGTGGGGAAAACCCAATTTGTAGGGAAATAAACCCAGTTTTGTGGAAAAAAATATATTTTGGGGAAAATGAATGCAGTAATGGGGAAAAATCCTGATTTTGGGGAAAATGAACTAAGTGCGGAGTGGAAATAGAATATTTTGAGGAAAATGAAATCAGTTTGGAGGGGACAACCTGATTTGTGTGAAAATGTACCCAGTTTTGGGGGTTAATAGGGATTTTCTGGAAAATGAACCTAGTTTTGGAGGGAAAAATATGCTGATTATGCGGAAAATGAACCCAGTTTTGGGGGAAAAATCCATTTTTT